>VUQR01010467.1:0-10841 GCA_015108515.1 Hemichromis elongatus | reverse complement strand
TGTACAGTCATATAGCATTGTATTAGTGGTAGCACCAGTGTCATTTGAGGGTGGAAATAAGGAACAGCTGTAAAAAAAAAAAAAAAAAAAAAAAAAAAAAAAAAAAAAATAAATAAAAAAAGGAACTGATATGGTTCTAAAGGAATTTTAAACCTAAAGCAGAACGGCGCGCGGCGCTGCAGCGACATAAGAGCTGAGCGTTATAAAACCTGCATGTAAAAGCAGTTTTTCTGCAGCTTCAAAATGTCACTATTTTACAAATAAGGGCGGGTGATGAACATTTTATCTAAAAGGGCCATCTCCCAGCACCTTGCCTGCCTCCATAACCGTTCTTACAGCTGGGTTAAATTAAGGGTTGGACCCTGCCAGGCTTTTGTCACAAGCCGTGTGCAGAAGGGGCACAAACGTCATCTGAAAATGAACCCAAACTTCATTCGTTATTACATATACTGTATATCTGTGTATGTTTAACAGTGTGTGTTACTACACTGCAGACTCTAGCATATGCTAATGGGGGGCAACAGTGCTGTAGGCTGCTTATGTCATTAACAATGAGGGACTTGTACAGTGTAGCCAGAGCAGTGGAGCTACACGTGTCCGGTATGTGATGATAAGATGAAGTATCATGACAGCTTCTCCAGCGTTTCTTTCAAAGTCTTGTGTAGTGTTGCAAAAGATGGACTGACCATCCTTCTGTTCCCTCGGCATGCATTTGAACAAATGCGAGCTGCGTAAATATCACAAACTAGTGACTGAGACGCCACAGAAACTTTGACCTTCGCATCTGTATTTACTTCGTTTTTTGTCTAATTCATGCACAGCTTGCTATAGTTATAGATTCAGCATTCATCAGAGGCAGAGTCTTATCTGCGCTTGAATTCACGTCTTTCCCTTCCTGAGACTAACACAGGAGAGAGAAGTGAATTTGCCATCTACTGCAATGTTGCAGAAGGCAGCTCGGCATTTTCACACAAAGCCGGAGACAAAAATAACTCTGTAGCAGAGAGACGAAGAGACAGAGAGTAAGGGAAGGGAAAAGAGCGAAGCACATGGAAAGTGTGATCTTTTGCTTTCATTGTTCTCCTCCCTCCACGTTTTTCATGTCTGACATTAAATTTCTACTTCTTCATCTCTCTCTCTCTCTCTCTGTGGGTCTCTGTGGAGGGGCAGTCAGCAGTGATCAGAGGGATAATAAACTGTCACTGCACAGAAGTGGCAAAGAGAATTTCTGTGTGTACACAGATAAACACTGGCAGTAACAGTGCGTTGTGTAAATTCACCATGACACCTGCTCTACCCTCACACAGTCTTTTACTCGCTACCCTGGGGTTTTTTTTTTTTTCCGCTTCTCTCAAAATCTTGCCTGTGAAGCAGAGAGAGAGAGATTACTGAAAATCCATCTTTCAGACGTTTCCGAGTGCGCACATCCGAAGAGTCAGAACGTGCATGGGGACGGGCGAGACACCGAATATGCACAAACGCGCGCGAGCGACTATGACTGAGACACATGCTCGCTGAAATGTGGCGATGCAAAATTAGACTGGCTGACATTCCCACTGCTCTCGGTTCCTTTTACACTTACCTCTTCTTTGCCATTTCTTCTCTGCTGCCTCTTTTAGTTTAGTTTGGGGGTTTTTTCAGATGGAGACTGCAGTAAGGGAAAGAGGGAAAAGACTGAGAATGGAGGAAAGTGGGGAGAAAAGACTGAGCTCAGCCAGTCAGATGCTTTTTGCTTCTTCTATTTCTGGGCTGCAAGCTCAGTGTGTGTGTGTGTGTGTGTGTGTGTGTGTGTGTGTTCTACTGCTATTTTTAAACTTCTACACAGCGACTGACTGCTTTCTTCTTTTTCAAAAAAGTGCCCCTGACTGCACAAGTGCACACTAGGAAACTTTCTGAGTCTGTGCCCGTCCACATGTGTGTAATGTTTTCCAGTGTTCCCACTGTTCAGGTGGAGCACGTGCGTGTGTGCATGTGCTCTTCAACAGCCACTCCTGTTTACTAAAGCGTGTCTGCAAATGGTCAGTTTTTGTCATTTTGGTTACCATTTGAACAAACCTGTTACGTTTGCGCCGTGTTAACACACAAAAGAGACACGCGCACACACACACACATACTCACACAGTATCAATAAGAGAACCGTGGTGATAACCCAAATGGAGCCAGTGGGAGAGCTAAGAGCCAGATGGGGCTCCTGCTTTTGATCTCCTCTTTACACACACACACACACACACACGCACACACACACACACACACAGCTAACACTACTAATAATGCCTGTAATTGCTTTGTTTTCACATGAAGTGCGGTCCACCGTCTCCCTTCCTCTCCCAATTTCCCACTCATCTCTCTCCATCTCTGGCTCTGAATAACTGATTGTGAAGATTATTATGAATGAATGCTTGGGGGCTACGGGATGGCCACGGCGTGTGTGTGAATGTGTGTGTTATGTCATTGCAAAGGCAGCCGTGCTCTATTAGGGGAGTTTGATTCATAAGTAGGAAGCGTCAGTTCAGTGATTCCCCTGGCATCAGTAGGCACGCTGATCCATTAAACACGCACAGACACACGCACAAGGGGGGGGGGAGGCTCCATATGACAGCAGAAGGTGAAAAAATGTGCCTGCGAGTGAGAAATATGAACAAAGAGAGGAAGCAGGAAGCGTGGAAGGAGGAAATGTGAGGACGAAGGAAACAGGAGGAGGGGAGAGACACAAATAATGCAGGGAGAGTGGAGCCTTTGTTTCTGCCTCTGTCAACTTGTGGGATGACGTGCTGTATAACTCCGCTTGTCCGAAAACAAAAAAAAAAAGGCATTCTTTGTAGTGCTGAGCCTTTTGGCACAGTTCATTCACGATCCCTACGTAGGGCATGAATCAGTCCAGTACCTGTGATCTAGATGTTAAACTCCAGCGGGAGACCTTCGTGCACGAATAAAAGCTCTCTATGTTAAAAGGCTTAGCTGACAACTCATGCAGCAACTCTGTAATAAATAAATAATGACGGTGACTTTGTGACTGATGCTGACCAACAGTTTCATAAGCAGGTAAACACGCAGCAGTCGTCCTGCTCCCTGTCCACGCTTGTCATTAACGCACAATCGGTCCTGGAGATAAATGAAGTCATCGGTGTTGTGGAAGTTCACGCTTTGCAAGAGTGAGTTAGCTCAAAGTTCACAGAAACCACAAAGGAACAGGCAAACATAATGCTGCTTTTTGGATGTGGGGAAATTAAACCGCAAGAGGCATCGATGTTTGTTCAACAGAAAGAACATAGCCTAGTCAAAAACTACTCAAAGGTTCCTCACAGCATTCCTGGAGAACAAAGTAACTGGCTAGGATCCTGTTTATACGATTTTAAGGACCGAATTTAGTTTTATCTGAATTTAGAAGCAGGAAATTTGAGATCATCCAGACCTTTGTGACTTTAAGACATCCCTGCAGTTTAACCTTTTAAAATTTACCCTCAACCAGTTGCAACTGACTTTACAGCAAAGCATCTTACTTATTAGACAATTGCATTTAAATTGTTTCCAAATTGGTGCATAAAGAAGCAGTGCCCCTCATTATTCAAACTTCAAGAAATGTGTGTGACAAGAACAGGAAAATGATTTAGAGACCCCATGAATGTTCGACATTCTAACATCGAAGTCTTTGCCTCTGCGCGCTGGCTTTGTTTTTAAGCTCCGGAGGTTGTAACTCGACTACATCGCTTTCGTTTAGAATGCTAAATATCGCAAAACCGTAGCTTTGCAATTTGGAGTCTGTAGTTTACAGAAATGTCTCTGATCAGTGTCACAAAGCCCCATTAAAGCACATATCTTACTTATGCATGCACGTACAAGCTTCAAGTTCCTTTAAAAGCTACAAAACCAGAGAACTGTGAACTTACACCTTGACTGTAAAGCTGGTATCGCAATCACCAAAGCACACGGAGCTATGAATTATGGGAGTTATCAGCACGAAACAGGTAAGTGAAATTGCATCATGTCACTTATGACTGGATCACACCCTTAACGACACACTTCCATGTAAAAGCCAAGGATTTATGAGGAATTTATAAAGTGAAGTTAGCAGTTCCAGATGGAGTAAAGAAAGGGTGAAGGTAGTGGGAGTGGGTGGGGTTCAGCCCTCTGTGACACAAGGTGTGCACCAAATGCTACCTGGCTGGCGAAACAAACCCACCCCCACCCACCTAGCTGCTGGGCCATGACACGAACACTCAGATAATAAACACACCAAAAACATGCTACTTCATCACGCAACCGCAACACAACAAAGATATTAACACGTAGTTTACAACGCTGTGGTGCCAAAAGAGGCTCAAAGAGACGAACAACCCAGGCACACGCATGTACTATAAAATAAACAAGAAAAAAAACGTGTTGACTTTCACTGATTCAAGTGAGCATTCGCACACGCACTGCTTCATGTATAGGATTTCGATGGCTCCAACGAACAACAAGCAGCATGAAATATTCAGTTAAATTTCCAACATGTGCTCCTTTCCCCTTCTGCACATGTACAAGTGCAAAAAGAAAAAGAAAAAAAACTGCTGGGAGAGAGCGATGGGGAGGCGAGGAGGAGGAGGAGGGGGGAACGGAGTCAATGAGGGCAAAGGCAGAGCTAGCAGCAGGAGAGATAGAGTGAGTGAGCGAGAAACTGACTGTGAGAGAGAGAGAGAGAGAACAACCAGCTGACTCCGTTACAAGCTACTCCCCTTAGCAACAGCCCTAGCTCAGCCTGTATTCCATTGGCCGGCTCACAATCCCATGCATGGCTCCTAAGCCAATTGCAGGCTTCCTTACAACTCTGCATTTTGGATTTCATCTTCACCATGGTAACACAACCCTGGCCTTAGCGCTGCATGTGGCCTGCAAGTTTGTACACAATGTACATACTGTTGACAAAAGTTAACTCGGGCAAAACAAGGAGTCTGAAAGCACGAAGATTATAAACAAAAGGCACACAGCAGACAAGCTAACTCAGCACCGTCTCCACATCTGTAACATTTGTGTGCCAAGCTGTTAGAAACAGCGAGGCACGCAGTGAGTCAGGGCGAGATCCTACACAGACCACTCCATAAATTCACACAGAGAAGAAACACCACACTAACCTCCCCACTTTTTCTTCTGTATACTTCAATGAAACTAAACTATCCTCAGTTTTCTTTCTTTCTTTCACAGGGATAGTGCATGTTAACAATTAGCAAAAATGCTAACTTACAAAAATGGACCCTAAGCAGACCACAAAATTCTATAAAATTTAGAAAAAGTAACAAATATACACATAAAGTGCAAGATTTAAAGCTCATTTTGCACATATAAATCATTACTTTGGAAATGTGGAAACTTCATGTTAGATTTTTTCCAGTTTATTTAGGCCCGTGGCTAAAACATGCAAACATACACGTCACACCACAGCCATTTGCCAAATGCTTAATCTTGTTATTCTTTTCTTTGCAACCAAAACAAAGAGCAAACCTACACTGCTCATTCACAATTCCTCCAAATTAAACAATAAAACCACATCATTTGACCCCGTAAAACGACACACCGGTGCATTTTCCATCACGATGCCAAGATTGGTGAAATGAGCTGTCAAAAACTGCTAAAAAATCATTTTTATATGATGATAGTTGGCACACCATTGTGTACATAGCTAAAACAAAGCAGGTTAAGTTAGTCTTAAAAGTTGTTGGAGAGCATCGTAAAGCACAGCGACAGCTGGGAGGATGGGCTAAAACAGGGGTCGGCAACCTTTCTGATGATGAGTGCCATGTGAAATTTCCTCAGAAGTCAATGTGCAATATCAACCGTTGCATTAGCAATAAATTTAATAACACTCTATATCAACAGTTACACACTATATAGAACAACTATATTGTTTTTGCAGATGTTGGCATAGATCAGATCAGCTATTCTGAAAAACAAAAGACACAGGCGAAAATGCCAGTCCCACGAACATGCACAGCTATGGATTCCAGCTGGGTTCGTAGTGCTGCAAGCTTTGACCCCCCCCCACAGAGTCGAGCTCAGTTCAGTTCAGTCAGCTGCACTTCGATGTCCTCTGTGTCCAGCCAGTTAAACAGAGATAGACCCAGCTGCTCGTTGAAGCTTTTCTGGTTTGATCGGAAAAGAAAACATTGGTCCTGAAAGTCCCAAAAACGCATCCTGAATTCTGTCTCGAGTCTTCGGATGTATCCGTGCATTTCCGTGGTGATGATGCTGCGCTGAGCGGACAGCTCCCTGCGGCATTTGAATGTGGAAATTTCAACATCGCTTGAAAAAACTGCCAGCTAGCAACATCCCTCTCACCGCTAGTCTAAGTGATTTTTAGCCAATTACAAGCTGAATCTGGTAGTTGGGCTAAGATGCTAACATTAAGAAGCGGCAAAACTAATGTGTCTAGGTGAGCTAATTTGCGATGTGCCATTTATTTTTTTTAATGCACCTTCTCAGATTAATTCACTGTGTGTCGTGCCATCAGTTAACCCTTCGCGTGCCAGCTGTGGCGCGAGGGCCCAGGGTGATATGATGATATGGTTTGTGAGCTTGGCACAGCTGATGACCCAGCAGAAGACCTCTGAACACTGAAGTTTATTGCTTATATGTGACACAGAGAATGGTGCTGAATTCATCACGGCTGCACCATGAGTGGGTTATAAAAAGAGTGGTCTTGAGCCCTGTACATAGTGGAGGTGATGCACTTTCGGGCTGCCAGCTGGTCGCTAGCAGACTTTCTGGTTGCCTTGGTGAGCCCCTAGTGTATTTACTACCAGTGTCATGTGTCAATCAACGATATTCTTCACTCACTGTAGTCTCACTGGTAGTCTCTTCAGTCGCTCGCCTGAAAGATTATCACAGGTCTCACTCACTTCACATTGCCAGTAGTTATTTCGTTTGTAGTTGCTCGAAGTTGCCAAATATCATTTGCTATCTATGGTCTCTGGTCACCATGTTGTTTAACATGTTTTCACCGTTATCTCACAGCGAGAGGGTCCTGGGTTTGACTCAGGCCTTTCTGTTATTGGGGTTAGGCGCTTAGTTGTAAAAGTAAGTGTGAATGGTTGTCCGTCTCTCTGTGTTAGCCCTGTGACGGCCTGGCAACCTTACCTGGGTGTAACCGCACCTGTCGCCCCATGGCAGTGTCAGCCCCCTATATAGACCCGATTCCATGTGCAAAATCACAAACTTTGTTGGGCCCGAAGATGTCGCTAATCTTGTCTGTGACTTTGGAAAGAACCTCCACAAGAAATTCTCCAATGAATTCAGTGAATGAATTCAAAATATCCCATCTTTTGCTACATGCAACAGAAGGATCGTTTCCCAAAGCTGACAGAATGTATGCTGGTTCTCAGAAGATATCAACCAGCTCTGCACCGGAGCACCAACACATTACTTTAGAGAAGGTATGCGCCAACACCAATGCAGAATCTGGTAATTTTAAGAAAGAATGTAATGGGCTCTTCCTATGCACAGATTTTAGATTATCTTCACACAGCAATCAGCTCTGAAAACACATCTCTGCCAAGGCAAAATGTTAACTAGGTTTCAAAACACAAGGCCAAAACCAAGAAACCCCCCAAAATAGTGGGAAGTCCATCCTTTTTTTCCTTTTTTGCACAGGATCATTATTCCTTCCAAACAACATAGACACAAATACATAAATATAGTAAATATTGTTAAGACTACTTGTTCTAATAAATTGTGCGACCACCTCAAGTCACTTATAATGTGTTAACTTGTTGTGTATCTAACCTTCCTTACACATCAACAGTAGGGCAGCCAGTCCTGATAAGCTTGATGACAACTAACGCGC
The DNA here is from genome assembly GCA_015108515.1 of Hemichromis elongatus. Lineage (NCBI taxonomy): Eukaryota > Metazoa > Chordata > Actinopteri > Cichliformes > Cichlidae > Hemichromis > Hemichromis elongatus. The sequence goes on along the minus strand of VUQR01010467.1, from coordinate 3,025 downwards.
CACGTAGCAGGTGGGCGTCCAGGCTTTGGCGCTCTCTGTGACCCATAAAAAGGTCAAAAACTGTTCTAGTAATTTCTGTGTCAGTGGAGGAAACCAGCTCTGTGGGTTGAGCCCACAGCATCACACGTGCACACAGGCAGAAGCAGACAAGGTAAGTGGCTAGGTCCCCTTTGTTCTCTTGGTGAGGCGAGTGTGAGTGAGGGTGTGAGGGAGGGAGGGGAGGGAATCAAAGATATAAAAAGAGGAGGAGAGAGATGGAGAGAGAGATGGAGAGAGAGAGGGGGGGGGGGGGGGCAAAAGACAAAGAGCCAAGTAGTGAGAAAGGTAGAGAGCCAGAGTATGAGACAGGCCGGCTCCTGAAGAATAAGAGGGAGGAGAGAGGATGAATAGCAGCTCCTCTACAGACAGGCACATGATGAATGGGTCTGCTGCCTAAAAAGCCAGAGCACAGAGGACAACAAGGAAAGTGTGTCTGCTCATCCCAGTGTGTGCGTGTGTGCGTGTGTGTGTGTGAGGACAGAAGAGATCCATCTGGGCCTTTGTTGCACTGACCGCACTGGAGAGGAGGTTGATACCCAGTATCCCTTCCCCTCCCACAAGACAAAACTCACCCATCAGCGCCAAAAAGCAGCACTCGGGGTCAGTTGTCAAACCTAACAGCAGGTAATTAAAAGTAATAGCGCAGCTTCCCCTTGGGTTTGACGCCAGGCAATGTATGTATCCCACCAACAGCAATTAGTCAGCCAATTACCCAGGGGGCATAATTATTACTACCGTCCATAGGAAGGGCTTCGGGAGAGGCAATAATGGCATCTCACGGTAACGAGTGTTTATCTAAGTGATCAGTGATTAGCGTGATCACGGGGAAAGGTCAGGACCTCACATGAAAGGCTGGCTCCCTAACTGACATTCCCGCTTAGCTGCGGTTAATTGGTACGACAGTAGCAAAGTGCTGTTTTCCATAAATAGTTCAGTTAAGTACGTATTAGGATGCCATCGTGTTGGCTGCAGTGGACTTAGAGATCCGATGCGGCACACTTTCCTGAAGACTAAAGGCATGTTTTTATGTTTCAGTCAGTCACTAAACCAATGGTGAATGGTGCTTTTCTCTTATGTGTCTCATGCTGATGTTTTGATATTGCTGATAGAGCTACATTTGCGCAACAATAAGTGCCACATTTACGATGCTGCATTAGCTGGGAACTGGGTGTATATTATTTTGGCGGATTTAATTAAATCCAGCGAAGGGGTGCGCGCGCGCCCGTCGCGGCGCTCTGAGTGGAATGCTTGGCGGCGGAAGCTCCACTAATCGAGTTAGCTGTGACAACAGGGGTGGCAACCGGCTTTCCAGGAACACGGTCTCCTCTGAGCGCGCGCTCTGAGCAAGTGGGTTTCACATATGCATCTGCACACAGATAAGCACGCACAAACGGAGCCAGTGCGACCCCACCTTTCTGTTTGCTGCGTTTTAAAAAATGCACGTGCAGTGCTGTGGGTCTTTGGATGGCAAATGTATAATGCATGCGCACACGCAGAGACGAACCTATTAATACATTCATCTCGACACTCGCAGGCTGCTGTCGCTCACTTGCTCTGCACGCGCGAGTCTAATAGGTTTCACTTTCACACGAATTTACGCGTTCCTCTTTCTGCAGATTTGTAAATGAGCAGCTCTGGTGGGTCAGTAGGTGAATGACGCCTTTGGTGTCTGGCGAGCTTGTCTGGTTAACATAAATAGACAAACACTTAGCTGTGTAATGACCTATATTGCATCTAATATATTTACATTTTGTATGACCTTGCATAAAAAAAAGAAAGAAATGAAAAACATGTAAACCTGCACAGACATCTAATGAGAAAGTTTCTCGTTCACATACAGGGACTCTGAAAGAGTTTCATGAGGACTGACTCACTTAAAATTGAGCATTGTTTGTTTGTTTTACTGCAGATAATAAAAAGCTGTGTATGCACTACACTGTCTGTAGTCTGATTTTTACTATATACTGGATTCTCATACTGTCTGTGTTAGAACTGCTATATATCGCCCCCTGTTGACTTAGACATAATATATGCACTGATCTGCCACAGAAACCAGTTAAAAGTGAAGCGACCAACACTGATCGTCGCGTTGCAGTGTAACGCTCTCCCGGGGTTTCAGTTTGACCTGATCCACTCGCTTAAATGTTGGAGACCAACTGAAATTACCAAAAGCAGTGGCAAAAACTGCTCGGAAACAACTTGACGAAGAAGGCAAAGAGGCCAGCGCATGGACCTGAACTCCAAAACAATCTGGATCCCCGTCCAATCAAGCATCCGTGGAATGCACTGGAACGAACAGTAGCCACAGCCGCCTGCTCCGCAACCCACAGGATCTGAAGAGATCCGCTCTCAATGTGCAGGTGCCAGATACCGCGGGACAACCCCAGAGGTCCTGCGTCCATCCCACAACGACCGATGTATATTATTGTAAGTCCAACCAAACTAGCAAAAATTACTAGAACCCGTAAAAGCTCTAACCACAGAGGATGTTTCAACTGACCACATATACTCATATTTTAAGTCAATCCGGTTATCTGTACGAATGACATGAGAGTTTTTCTTGTACTCTCCGCCCATAAACATAAGCTGCTTTCCTTCGTTATACTCATTCAACTGCACTGATTGTGTTTACAGCTGTGCAAGAACTCAATAAAGTGCCCAAATGCGAAAGGAGAGACATAACTGAAGGTATAGCTGTTTAGGCCACACCTTCTAGGCAGAGAATATTTCTGCAGGGAAAAGTTGGATGCACCACCTTTCTCAGTGTAAACCCAAAAGTCAAGACAGAGCATGTGTACATAAAAGGCTTCCAGCTCCAGCTTCGCATCTGATCTATAGGATCCCTCTCCATCCTAGCTCCTGTCGCTCCATCTCGCCTCCTCTACACCCTCTCTCTCTCTCCCTTTGCTGGCCTCTTGCACACAAAGGCATGGGGAGACAGAGGTGGAGGATGGAGGGAGGGGAAGGGAAGGGAAGGGAAGGGAGA
>VUQR01010466.1:8472-22559 GCA_015108515.1 Hemichromis elongatus | reverse complement strand
AACCCTTTTTTTAAATTTTTTTTTTTTTCTTCACATTTTTTTTTTTTTTTTGCTATCTTTGGATAGAGTTCATCCGGAGGCCGCAGAACATTATACAACATCGAGTTAAGAGCTCGCGTTTCATTTTGCGGAGGAAACGGAGGCTGACTTTGATAGATTACAGCGAGGACGAGTCGTCCTAATTGAAACGAATATCGTAATTTTTCTCTCACGGCGTTTTCCCTGTCCGCCCTGCGAAACCCAGACAAATAAGAGCAGACCTGCTCCGCTGTTCACACTGCAGTGAAAACAAAGGTACCGGGAATAAATGCCACGCTGGGGTTTGCGGTTTTTAGATCTTCAGGGGGGAAAATAACAGCCCACGTGTAATGATAGGGATAAGTAATCCAAGAGAAATATTTAAAAATTGTCCTTTTTTTTGTTCTTACCTTCAGTAACAGATATTTATTGAATATGAGCAGAACTCTGGGCTCGAGCTCTTTGCTCATCATGAATATTCAGCTCCAGCGTCAGGCACCTCGTGGGCTTTTTTGTTTTATAAATGTTTGCTTATGTCAAGGAAATCCTGTAGTGTTTACCTACCCTGAGCCGTGTAGCTGCTTCTCCTGTTATTAATTTGTGTCGGGCTTATTTATTATTAGGCTTGTCTAAGCACTTTATCTCTGCTGCGAAAACTGCTGCACCAATAAAAATGTATTATTATTGCGATTACTCTTATTTACTTTGCGGTTAAGTAACCTCAGGAAGAGTGACAATTCCTGGAGTGTTTACCCACATTAATCTGCTGTGTGAGCTCTGATCTCACACGGTCTCCCTCCCTCCTCATGTGACCGAACGCCCGGACCCATCCCGGGGCTGATGGGGTCTAGGAAAGGGGTCAGCATGAAGCAGGAAATGGGGGAAGCTGATGATGATGACCAGCGGCCTGGAAAGCGTCTGCCCATCCATCATGGCGGTCCCTATCTTCCACAAGGCGATGCGACCCGGCTCGGGCTGTGAACCGACGTCCACGGAGCGTGAGCAGAAGCGCAGCTTGTGTTGAGGTGATTGCTGTAATTATAGCGTTTGCCATTCCAGCTGAGAGAAAGAGTGAGAGGGGGGAAGAGAGTTCTTTGCTGGTTGGTAATTGTGTGTGAAAAGGTGGAGAAGCATGGGTGGGTGATATCATCCGGCCTTGGAGAGATGAGACTCAATATTCCCTGTGCGTAAGCATGTGTGTGTGTAGGCTCAGTATTGTTTGGCAGTCAAACATTGCATTAGTGGTGCTGTGGGCTTTGACACACCCCAGCTGTACTCCATGTGAGAACGCAGGTTTGGGACTATTTTGGATTTTCCGTGCAGTCTGTGGTGCGCAGAGATGTAATCACGCAGCCAAATCAGAGGCCTGGTTATTTATTCTTTTCTCTTACATTGAAAAAAGAATACACACACACACTAACACACACATAGGAACATTCAAAGTTTTACAAAGCCCGAGAACAACAAGAAGAAACAGAAGTAACTGCCTATAGGCTGTGCAGAGGCAGCCACAGCTGCTGGCTGGTCGAGCAGGCTAGAGGCTCTCTGAGGCTATGCAGATGTTGGGGCCCTGCAGCCACATTAATGCACCTCTTAACCCCACCCCCACCCTCATGATGTACTCATTTGGAGCTTGAAAGCACCTGTGCACACAACGATAGTTAAGCGAAGTTACAGGAGATGGCAGCCCTCTCAGTTTTTCCTCTTAAAAGAGAGTTCTTCCTCCCCACTGTCGCCACGTGTTCCTCATGGGGGGGGGTTAAGAGGTGCATTAATGTGGCTGGGGGTGTGTCATTGGATTGTTCAGCCTTCGGTAACCGCCTCTTAAGACAACCAATATTGGGCCATCCTGTCCCAGCACATATAAGTGCTGTTGATGTTTTACTTTCATCTTAGCACTGTTCTCAGGGACCACGCATAAATAGATTATCCAGGGGGAATTTTATGCTTCTTTTAAAGAGGCAAACACAGCTAGTGGAGGAATGACATTTCTAGTCAGGAATCAAGCCATGCACTACTTTGCACCCATGTGGTGTGTGCCTGAAATACAATCAGATCTCTTCCGGATGTATGTGTAAGCCAGCTGAACTCAGCCTCATTTACACATCACCTTTCATGAACACATGTAGCCCAAAAGTATTTCACAGAGCAGGAAAACAACAACAAATAGAGTTTTGTTGAACTTAAACAGCAACAAAACAGTAAAATGTGCAAAGATTTTAGCAAAGGTTTAAAATTCAAATGACAAGAGGGTAAAAATAGCAACAGGGAGTAAAAATAGGGATGCTCATGATTTTAAAATATTGGAATATAATGTATACTGTATTTTTCGGACCATAAGGCGCACCGGATTATAAGGCACATTAAGCCAGATTTTACTCAACTCACTCCATACCACTGATTCATTAATGTTGAACTCTCTTGCAGCTGCTCTATTCCCATGTTGTTGCAGTATATTAATGACTAACCTGGTATTGTGAATGGATTATCTCAGTTGTTCTCCTGAATGAAGTTTGGTCTGTTTACAGCATTCTGCCATTCGATTGCATTTGTCAAAACATCAGGAACCTCAGTGTTATCCAGTGAAAAAAGTTAGCGTTCATCCTCCAGCTTCACTGTGTTTAAGTTATGCTAACATAGCAGTGTTGCTAACAATCACGTAGCACATCATTATATACCAGCTAGCCCAACTTCAGTAACCTTAAAAAATGTCACTGCTGTTTAGTTTTCTATCTTCATTTATGTTGGAAGTGATAGCAGAGCTGTACGTTTTAATTTTTCAGAAATCTCTCAGTCACAACATGTTATATCATATTTAGGTTAAAACTAGCGAGCTAACTTGCCGCTAACTTCTAACTCTGTTAAAATTTTTATAAATTCTCTTTTCATGGATGCCTGGATGTTAAACCTAATTGTTACACCCGGTAAAGCAGCCACACTGATCATTTTAGGTTACCGAAGTCATAGTAAAACATTTTTTGACAGATTTTTGAATGCTGTGTAGCACATACAATCAGTTCAAGGTCAGTAAGCAGAACCAGAATTCATACATAAGGCCTATCAGATTATAAGGTACACTGTTGATATTTGAGAAAACTAAGGAATTTTAACTGCACCTTATAGCTGGAAAAATACAGTAATATAGTGTCAGTTTAAAAGTTAAAAATGTGGCTTAACCCTTTAAGACCTACCATAGAACCAAGTCTGCCAGAGCTTATCTTCATATTTTACCTGCTGTAGTGCCATTTTTGGGAGAATTTCAAGTTGCTCTACATCAATACAACTGTTATATTTTAATAATATGTATGCATTCAGTCCATAGTAAATACATAAATAGCAAAAAAAAATAATAATAATAATAGAGAAATTTAAGAGGTTTATCACTCAAAACTGTAAATACAAAAAAGTTGCACAAAATAGTTTTCAACCACAGGATATTTAATTTGAGTGTCTTCATAGTTTTATTTTTGAGATACCCCAATTTTTATATACTGCAGGAAAAACAAAAATAAATATTATAATGCAAATTTGCAAGAAAAACTGCATGTGCATCAAAATAAACAATTTCCAACAGTGTAATTTGAGTTCTAAGCATCCCCAAAACTATACAGAAAGGCATGAAGTCAAAGATGACTAAAAACACCAGGATAGACATTTAATGGCCTGACGGTAAAAATGACAAGTTCTGCAAAAATTACGTCACTTCCAGTTTCAGGCAGGTAATGGCGGACATACGAGGGTTCGCGCTGATGTCTACGTAGGAAGTGTTATGAACAGCTGATCGGATCGGCAAAGCGTGTTTCTGGAATATTATGTTTTTGTTGCTGCAAGTGGTTTCTATGCAACTTTTGCAAAGCTATATGTGGAAGGAAACCGTGACCTAGAATGCATAAGATGTAAGTACAACTCCTCCGGTTTAATATGCAAAACAAATTATTGAGCTAGCATATGTGGTTGCAGTTCTACAGTCATTTAAAAATAGTTACGCAAAACGGAGCGCTCCCGCTCTGACTGGTCTAAAAGGGTTAATAACTAACAATTTCAGCTTTTTTTTCTCAATTTTGAGTTATTCTCTCTGAAAATCTGAAAGTTGAACCTACGGGTGGAAAATGTATTTATTTAATATTTAAATTTTGTGGTGGAAACAAACTTTATAATGGTGAGAAAAGTGTATTTCTATTTAACAAAAGAGGGATGGACCTGGGATACAACCACTTGCTCATTGGCTAACGGCTTGTCAACCACAAGTCATTAGCCAATGAGCATGACCTAGAAAAATCCTCCATTTTCAATAGCTCTTTATGAATTTAGGAATACTATTTTTTGTCTTTCGATCTGCGTTTGCCATTTTTAATCCAGTTTCTATAGTTTCATAGACAAATAAAGGAATGCAAACCCTGTGATTTTGTGCTTTTGGAACAGGCTGCTAATAACAAAGTGGTTTCTTGCTAAGTTCTCTGTTATGTGTATACACATCTCTTGAGTTAGGTGCCCTTTTTATGCTTTTATGACACATAGGTCAACATTAAGTGTCTCAATAAACAAAACCTTTCTCTGAAAATGGTCAGGTACAAGGACTGGATTGAAAAAGAAGATTACTTGATAATCACAAGTGTCAGTATCGTTCAAAAGCCATACTCCTTTCTATGTCTTGAACCTGAGCATTTAAAGGACAATTTTCTTTTATCTTTCTACTCTGAGAAGAAATGTAAATGTTATCATATCTGGATAAACCCCATGAGACAGAACAGTATATAATTTAATACATAACAAAGACAGAAATCACATAAAGCCAAAGATTGACAAAGTAAATGAAACTACAGCAATCTAATTAACAATGAAGTTGGATAACAAATAAAAGTATAACAACCAAAATAAAGGAGCAGATGACATACACATGATAAAGAGGGGATACTTAAAGGTAGCTTTTTCCGATCAGAGGGAGCCTTAAACATAAAAGCTTTTTGTTTTTGCCAACCTCTTTAAGTACAAAACACACAGTAAGAGAAATTGATCAGAGCTTCTAAATGCATAACTCGAACTAGGAAGAGCAAAATATGTTGTAGACTTTATAATGCATTTAAATCTGTAATAAAACATTTGTATTCCTGCTTTAAAGTGCCTTTAGAGCTTAAAAGTTGTGTATGAATTATATTTCCTCATGCTCAGAGGTCACATATATACAGGCTGGGATAAACGTAAATATCTGTGTGATCCAAACAACTCAGACTGCAGAAAAAAAATGAAACAGTCTGCCCAAGTGGGGCGTGTAGGCAGAGGAAAAGCACCAGGGCGGGCAAACAGCCATGAAATCCCTGATGCTTCCTGCCAGTGTGGAGATAGGCCCCGCCAACTGCCCAAATCCACAGCAAGTCCTCATGCCTCCAAAGCATGGAGGAGGAGGAGGGTGGAGAGGAGGGATGCCGCTAAAGCCTCTCCCAATGTCAAGTGGCATTTATTAAATACACGGACAAGAGGATGTTTTCATGCGAGGGTCCCCGGTGATCTGTGTGGTCCAAGCTGGAGTGCCAAACCCAGAGCTGCTGTCTTTCTCTTCGTCTTAGTCGCTTCTTCTCGCCGGTTTTGTCGCCAGTCCAGATTGGCGGTAATCCCTCGCAAAGGCCTCCCCGAGTCTCAGGTACACCTCGCGAGCAAACAAAAACGTCTGATAAGACGACGTGGCTGACGACGACGATAATAAATAAGCCTTTAGGAGACGCGGCACCTGTGGGAGATCTGTTCAGCTCCTGCAAAGAGACGCTTCGCACCACACTCCGAAGACTTGAGAGGATTTGGGTGCAAATCACATTTTGTTATATTTTTCTCGCCGTCTTTTGTGCACTGTAATGTTTTGGCGAGGGCGTAGAGTAGGGTGGCATCTTCCACAACCGCCCAGCGGAGTCATGGGTGGTAAATCTCCCCTCCCGCCCTGAAGAGTCAGTCAGGGGCGGGGCGGGAGGGGGTCTCCTCGGGGGCCTCAGATTTGTTCTATTTTTTAACACGTTGGGGCTGCGTGGCATTGTGGCGTCTCTGTGAAGTCACCGGATCTTATTTTGTGTGATGCCGCAATCAGCCAGTGCAGGCGATACCAGCTGCAGAGCCCGAGTCGAATGTTTTTTGTTCATTTTAGCTAGAGCTGTCCAGCAATCCCAAGAATACGGGAGTTCATATCCAAGGATAATCTGTACCCCCTGTTTAATGCCTCGTCTCGAGTGCATACTACTGTTTGGTCAAAGAATAGAAGAGTGGAAAAAAAGAGAGAGAGAGAGAGAGACAGAGGAGGGAGGGCGGGTCGTAGAGAGAGAGAGATGAGAGAAAGCGAGCTTAGGAGTTACCAGCATCCACTAATCCTTGGGTGACCAGTGGCGAGGCCCAGATGAGCGCTTATATTAAGGCGACCGGAATAGTTTTCAAAACTAGCGGGGCTGTCCTTTTGTCTTTTCAATGCACCGAAGCACATTACGCAGAGAGCTGGGGGGACGAGGCGGGGCGACATGAGAAGCTACATTTATCAGTTCACAGTTTCAGAGGATATTGCAAATCAATTTATTAGATTATGAGGCCTGCTTTGAGCTCTGCTTTTTTTCGTCCCCCTCCTCCGCCTCCCTCAGCCTTCCTCTATCCTCTGCCTTCAAACGTAATATTTTAAAGGAAACTCTATTTCCAGATTATAAAGCACTTTATCGCAGAACAAGGAAGTATAAATTCTGGCCCAGACATCCTAAATCCTATTTTCTCTCTCTTTCCCTTACAGTAACGTGCCTCGATCTTCTCAAGGACATTGACATAATGGTGTTTGTTATGCTTTGGTCTGTATTGCCCAATTTAACCTTTTTAGATGTGGATTCCTGTAAAGACACAAATTAACCACCGCAAACATTTATATCAGTAACAGAGGAAGACACATGAGACTTTTTGTGCTCTTTGTGGACATCAAACTTCAGATTTTTTTTTCCTTTAAAGACGTTGTGATGAATTAGAGTTGGCTAGCGCTTGTCCACTGATGCCGGTTCACGCTGCAGTCCAGCCCCCACAAAGTATAAAGTGTAATAATACGCAATTAATCTTCCAGCAAGCAATCCAATTATCTAATTGAAGCTGCAGTTTATGAATGCTTGGCTTGTTATGTGCCGAGATAAAGCTCGGACTTCTCCTTAAATGGCGTTATCCGTGTTTGGAGGATTTTTCTCACTGTGGCATTTTAAAGCGGCTCGCGCATGCCTGCTATGAAAAAGATAATTCACAATGGTAATCAGTGCTCTTTAAATCCACGCCTCCCATGTTGGGCTGACTTTGGATAAGACCCTTGAGGGAAAGGCCTTCTCTCTACTGACGGATATCCTTTTATTTATTTATTTTTGGATCAAAATTCATCTAGGATTAATGGCACTGATGGCTCAGAAAAACGTCATATCATGTGCCAGATAGTTTTAAAAGTTAGTGCACGCAAATGCTAAGCATCAGAAATTTCAGTCAGTGTGTAACAACAATGCAGCTCAGTTTTCGTCGGCTAGTAGTAACTTTATAGTTTTGTCTCTTAGCTGGAAAAGTGCACAAAAACAAAAGTCATAAGGCGCAATAGACTCGTAATTCTAAGTTAGATTATCAATACTGAAATGATAAACTATTGCATCCATTATTTGTGGCATTCTGTTGTTTAGCGACTCTCTAGAAAGGGTTATCAGCCTTAGACTGAACATAATTTATTATTATATATTATATTATTATATTTTAAGCTTTATATGTTTGTCTTCGGTTCAGTTCATTACATCCGAGCGGGGTCATGCTAACAATCCATTAAATTTTGGCTTGCATCCACCAACCTCTGCAAGGTCAACTCAGTGATTTGACAAAAAGCCTTATAACTTAAATGAGCTTAAAATTATGATTTTTACAAGGTTAGTGTGTGTGTTCAAAATATAGGAAGTACAGTATACGTATAAAGATTTAAAATATGACATAGGTGACAGCTGCTTTGGTAGAGGGTTGTACTCTCTCAGTGCATCTTGGTGTATTCCTCGTTTCATTGATATTGTAAGTCTTTGCTGCCAGGACTGCAAAATTTAAGAAGTTGAGAAGAGTGAAATAATAGAGCAATGCAGACAGATGATTCAGTGACGTCGACACATGAGTCTTTAAAACATCTGCCAAAGTCTGTTCTCTGTTGATGTTAGTAGTCAGGGACGGGAAAAGCCAGAAAATGCCGCAGATTGACTTTCCAATATTTCCAGTGCTTGTTATTTTAACTTCACTGTCTGCAAAAAAATCACTCGTGCACTCCTTGGTGTACGACCAATTCTCAGAAACAATCAAAAAGTGAAGTTGAACCCATAACCAAACACACAATGACGAATCTGAAATACCAAATTGTCTTTATGTATCAAGTGTTCATTTGCATTAATGAATAACCTCAGCAGGCCCAGTGACACAGGCTGGTGGGCCACCCTCTGGAAGCTCAAAATCCTTGCAACCGCATGTGCTAGGTGACTGGCATCAGGGAATACACTTTTTTCCCTCGCTTTCAGTGTTTACCAAAGCCAGAAAATGCCACAGATTGACTTTCCAATATTTCCAGTGCTTGTTATTTTAACTTCACAGTCTGCAAAAAAATCACTCGTGCACTCCTTGGTGTACGACCTGGCGAAACCTTTCCCAAGTAAGGAAAGAGCAAATGGGAATGACACACATGAAACAGTCTGGGGCAGAATTAAAGCCAGACGTCTGTAGCCTTTCAGCATATGGCGCGCCTGCTCAACCAAGTGAGCTACAGCAGCACCGTCAGTTAGCCAAATTTGCCCCCTTTAGTGATGCGCTGTGTGGACTGTGATTGATGGACAGTTTCTTGCAAACTTGGTGAAGTTTTGATCAGAATATTAATAATTTTTGAATGATTACCATTCAGACAGACACAGTTTGACTTGTTCAAATAAATTTTTTTTAAAAAAGCTAGAAAAATGAAGTCTCTTCCTTACATGTTAATCCGAAAGTTTTTTTGAGTTTTGAAGATGAGAAAAGAAAATATAGTAAAATATGAAGACTTTGGACTGTTGTTTTGACCAAATTAACAAATACATTGGTGTAGTTTCATGTTTAGATGGTATTTTTTATGTGGTTTGGATTAACTATTATAATATTGGTCTACATATATACAAAATCTTAAGAAGATGGAGGAAGCTTTGGTTGCAATGCATGTGGAGAACAATCCAAAGATTGCATGTGCCTAAACTGCAGTCTAAACTTTTTATTTTAATTAGCTCGTTTAAACCAATCAGAATTCATAAAATGTGGGTGCTGCACAGAACAGGAAATCTTGAACTAGAAGTTGGAGGTCTGGATGTCTCGACTTCAGCGGAAACCATGAAAAAAAATGAATCAACTTTGAAGTGAGTTTCCAGATTTCTCAGAAACAATCAAAAAGTAAAGTTGAACCCATAACCAAACACACAATGACGAATCTGAAATACCAAATTGTCTTTATGTATCAAGTGTTCATTTGCATTAATGAATAACCTCAGCAGACCCAGTGACACAGGCTGGTGGGCGACCATTTGGCAGCTCAAAATCCTCGCAATGTGCTAGGTGACTGGCATCAGGGAATACACTTTTTTCCCTCGCTTTCAGTGTTTACCATTGGCCTCTGTGCCATTGACCTGCTAAAGGTTATGAGTAGATTGCCCATTCATGTAGAATTTTTACGTATTTGACATACCGTACCTTAATGTAAATCTTATTAAAGCAATATAACTGTTATGGACCTGATTTGAAGGGTAACATCTTCTATGTAGTAAAACCAGACTTGTCAAGCATTCTGCTAAATTCATTCTAACACTAATTGGTTTGCTGGTGGTGGATTTGAAGATCAAATCAAATCAAATTTTATTCGTCACATACACAATCATACACGGTACGATATGTAGTGAAATGCTTTCATGAATTCTGAGTCCTTTCCCTTTGAATTCTGAGTCCTTGGATCCACAAATATATCTGGATCTATCTTTGAGAAAATACAATGTCTCAACATTTTGCTGTTTCTGGGTGGTATGTATTTATCAACAGAAGGGGCAAAAGGACCAGTTTTGTTAAAAAAAAAAAAAAAGTGCTTGGTCACACCATTAGTGGAAAAGTAAAATAAAATAATTAAATAAATATAATAATATAACTAGATAATTTAAATATAAAAAATCCATTAAAATGTGTAATTAACATTTTGAGTAATCCTAAAAAAAACCCCAACAACACACAAACAAACAACAACTAAAAGAACCAATCACACAATCTCCTCGCTGGGGGTAAAATGTATTAATGTGTTATTTTAACAATAATCAATAAGCAATTTCTTTACTTATTTTACATTTCCAAGGTAGCAGCTGTACAGACTCCAAAAAATTTAAATATGCATTAACTGCATCTTGAATATAAAAACATAGAAACTCATCCTCGTCGTGAATGTACAACAACATGCATCCTTTTTGCCTGTGTATTGCACAACCGTGATACCTTCCCAAACACTGTCTGTAGTGTTGTGCTGCCACACCAGCTCTGTCAGGGGAGATTTTTCAATCCAAAATAATCATCGCTTACAGACCTATTAACTCTGAAGGGTTTGCAGTGCCGCGCTCTCGGCTTTAGGAAACACTGCATATTAACTTTGCGGCTCGGCTCTGCTGAGCGGCGGCTGGTTTGTGTGTACCTGTCACATTTTGTCCCATTAAAACCAAAAGACCTGCAGAAGAAAGACAGTTCCTGTCTGCAAAAAGCTGTCCCCTGCTGCTTCTGTTTATCCAAAACACTAGCATTTTACTTGTGCTAATGGACTACTACTCAAATCAAATCTGACCCCCAGAATGAGAGCAGGCATTACCAAAAGCAATATGATAATTCTCTTTTTTCCCCCCCTCGCTCTGGATAAATAGCAGCACAAAGCAGGGTTCCATTTGATGGCATCTTTTTATCCAAGAAACAAGAGAAAGTGCAATAACCAAACAAAGAGACGCTGGAAACGACTTTAACACCCGTCAAACTAAGTGTGCATTCACACACTTTAAACAAAGATGTGGTTACCTAGGTCTGCTTGTCCCACCATCAAAGCTTTGCACCAGTGTTGTTTATGCTTTCTATGCAATAGATTTTTAGGTCTAAACGAACAAAGAAGAAAATAACAAACAGCCCTAGACCAGATCTGAAGATATTACTAGATGTAGAAGTATGAGTATGCTTCTGCAGCATCTCCAGCACAGCGACAGTAGAGAAAGGAAGGTAGTGAGATAGCGTTGAAACAGCTTGGGGATTAGTAGATGAAATGAGCACTTTACTCAGGTAAACCACTGAAAGCATCTAAAGACTCAACTCAGCGTGCCTTATCTCATTGCCATAAATAAATAAATAAAAGAAGAAGAAGGAGATATTCACAACAAAATGAGCAGGTAATCAGTGCTGAATCGCTGTTATTTGAATCAACTCTTTAAATTAACATACGCTTAATAATTATCATCCTGTGAGAGTAACGTAATTAAAATTAGTGAAGATGAAAATAATTAAAAATGACATTAAATTCCACCTACAAACATTGTGTTTTTCTTTTGCTTTGTTTTAAACTGATGCTTTTATTATTATTATTTTTTAATTTTTTATACAGACTGTATCAGAGACATTTTTTGGTCACACCTAGATTTGTTTTTAGGGATTAAAAGATATAATTATACACTCTCGCAGAATAAGCCCCTTACTGGGTGCCTGTGACTCTTTTATTTAACGTTTGTTTAGTTGTTGTATATTGTAGACTGTAGTATTTTCACTCTCTGTCATACTGCTTTAACACAAAAATGTCCTCTGTGGGATCAAAAGAATCGATCTATTCTAATAGTCAATATGTTACCTGATATGTGCAGATATCGGTGTCTCCTGTTCATCTCAATTTGGACATAAATTTTAACAGAGTGATTTAAAGTGTGAGTTTTTCATGAATACTTAATTGTTTTCCTAGCATGTAAGAACTACATAAATAAAAAGAACAATAATAAAAAGCCTTAGCACTGGCTTGTAGCCAAATTGATCTTTTAACACAGGAATCAGCCCATGAATCTAACAAGCGTCTAAGCTTGTTTTAATATTTCCAGGATGCTAAAGGTGCTAACATAGTGCCAACATGTCCTAAAGGACTGTGACATTTTTAAAAAGGGTGTTTTTTCCTTTTTTCTCCTCGTGTACTCCAAAAAATTTGAAAAGATTAAGGGCATGCACTAAATGTAGCATGGTAAAATCTGAAAGCTTCATTTTTCTATCCTCGTAACCTTCTATTCTAGCAAGTTATTTGACTTATGTGTCATCTGAAAAAGAAATATAAAATGTAATTTATTTACTTGCCAACTGGCGGGGAAAAAAAAGACCAAAAAAATGTAGATGTTATATAAAGATTTAGAGCATCCATTAATTATGGCGTGGGTAAAGAGGTCCAAAAAGGACTAGAGCTCTATGTTCTCCAAGTATTTAAGTTAGATGTTAAAGGAACCTACAAAAAGGAAAATGCATATGTAGATTACTTACTAATTGTTAAAAAAAAGACCAAAAAGTCAATAATAATTTCATATACAAGACACTTCACTCCACCCATCCCTCAGCTACATCTTATTTAAGCTAAATATCAGGTAATGCAAGTGCTAAATTTTAGTTATTAATTCAATGCAATTTTAACTTCAATGTAAATAACCTGAAGTGTCTCTAAACACATTGATAGTGCGTTCTCAACTTTGCACCTTAAGGATGAGAGTGTGTGGCAGGGGTGGGGGGACAGGAGAAAGGAGAGAGAGGAGGCTGAGAGCAGAAAGGAAAAAAAAAAAAAAAAGGGAAGCAAAGCTGATGAAAAGGACGTTATTAGCTTGGTCGCGGTCGGAGCCCATTTGCGTCCATTTGCATCTGGGCTGAAACCTGCAGCTGAGAGCATCTCGGCGATGTATAATGACCGGTTGTCACAACAACACGGGAGGTGGCCCCGCCGGCAAAATGACGGCCCTGTCACTCCTCCGCAAAGACGAAACGCTGGCAACCTGTAATTCCCCTCCCAGCGCTGCTTCCTTCCTGCCCGCCGCCTGGTTAAATGGCACTTTTGAAGGAAGTAAATCTACAAAGTTGTGTTTAATAACATTGGCAGAGCCTGAATGTTTGACGGGGTGAGGTGTGTTTGTGTGGCGGGGGGGAGAGCGAGAGGCTCACAGGGTTAAGAGGGATTTGTCATTTGTTTGTGCTCGCAGGCCCTAATCTGTTCATTGAAACGGCCCATCTTTTCAGCTAGCTGTTTTCAAAGTAAATGAAAAACAATTATGCAGCGAGAGGAGACGAAGGAAGGCAAGGTGGGATGCTGCTCGCTCTGGGTGGAGAGGGAATGATGCTGGATCCCCCTCTGACAGGATTCATCTATGCTTAATGTGATTTTTCAATTAGGTTTTTCCGACACTCAGACTATTAAAATGTAAAATGAGGAAATATTTATGTGCTTCACTCCCCGAAAGAGGGGTGCGGTACAAAAGTGTATTTCTGCACCTAAAAATAGAGTCTGTACAAATGTACCTGGGCAGGGCTAATTACTGGACCTCAAGGTAAATATGTGCAGCTTTTTAAGGACCGTTAAAAATAAATATACACACATATGCTCCCAAAATTCATATTTATACTGTTTCTTCTGAAACCTACATAAAAACTAGGTCTGGGTTCAATCAGTAGACTAAGAAATCAGGTAAAATATGAATTTCGTTATCAGACCAGTTTCACTATTTTCTCTAACAAAAAGCAGCTGTCAGATAAGATGCATTGAATTCCCCCTATAGTAACCACTTCTGATTATTTCAGGACAAACGGAGAAGCATATTTAAAAGCTTTTTAGCTTATTTCATTTAAAGGAGGTACAAGCTGAAATACATTTCAGGGCAACTTTAAAAGCACTCACAGTGACCAAGGCTGCTATTTTCTGCACACTTTCAAACCTATTTAAATAAAGAAACCAGTTCTGGTTCAGCTCCTGTATAATAAACACTTGTTTCCCCATTTATGATTATGATTTTGCACATGCGTGTAGA
>VUQR01010465.1:9874-30723 GCA_015108515.1 Hemichromis elongatus | reverse complement strand
TGCCAAGCACTGTCCTTTTTTTTTTTTTTTTAAATATATACCACGGCCACCCTGCAATGGCTCTGCGCCCCCTGGATGATCCCATACAGCTAATGTAATGTTGAGGTCCGAGCTTGGGAGCCCGGTCGATGATCGATAGGGGTTCACTGTAGGTTTCTCAATCCAGAAATGCTTTTACTGCATTGGAAGTGTGTTTGGAATCACTGTCATGCTGAAAAATAAAGCTGTTGCCAGTCAGATGCTTTCCAGATGTTATTCCACAGTGGATCAAAACTCTGACGATATTTTTCTGCATTTATAATTCCTTTAATTGCGACAAGCTCACCAACAACACTGACTGAAATGCAGCCCCAAATCTTTACAAAGTTTCCAGATCCCTCTAGACACTCACTGTGGTACCTCTCTCCTGAACTCCTCTGTGCATCCTGAAGATGACTTGAGACAATTTCATAATTTGGATTCATCACTCCATAATACCTGTTGCCACTGATTTTTTTAGTGCCGATTTTGAATTACTTGGCATACCTCAGCCTTTTCTCCCTAATTTACCTCCCTTATTAATGGTTTTGATGCCCAAAGAGAAATCTTGTAAGGTCTTCATAAATTCTGGAGAACCGTTGCTCAAAATACTTTCTTTTTTGACATTTTAGCTTTACTTTTGCACAGCACTGTAACTAACAGACTACTGACACATTTGATTTTCCCTTTCTTAAATCAAAGCACAAACTTGTCGCAGCTTCCAAAACCCTGGATGGTCCCTAACATTTTAGACCAGCGCCAACAGCACACAGTAAAGAGGTCCAATTTAAGGAGACCTGTCATTTAACTACAGTATCCAAGTCCCCACTCACTTTTCTAAAAAAAAAAAACAGAAAAACTATTAACAGCTAAAGCCTTTTTTGTAGCATGTTGTAAATGTGCTTGTAAAGCTGTAGAAGCTGGACATCATAACACAGGTCTGATCCACTTTTGGAGTTAGCCTTATGCAGCACGTAGAAGGACTCCAATCTTTAGCACTTCCGCTCTGGCTTCTGAGTTTTCCCCTTGTTTAAAACCTCAAATACCAAAGTTTTGTTCACAGCTGGGTTTGAGCAAAACCTTCACCTACCCTCAAGTACACTGCGAAAACCAACAAAGCTCAGAATTTCAAAGCGTGTGTTACTCATCCTTGAATCATATTTGGTTTTATAAATGCAAATTTCTTTGTTAAAAAACAAATAAATAAATAAAAATATGCAATAATGAATGAGAACCCAATAATCTGTTAACTATTTTTTGAATGCGAGGAGCACACTACATTAAGAACAAGGACAACAGAGAAAAAGCTCTGCTTACAAAAAGAAAACTATACTATAGAAAAGTCGATGTTACTAAGCTGTTAATTCAAATGTAAAAGTATGAAGTGAGACCTTTTTAACATTGTGTGAGGTCATTTTATACAGTGATCATAGACAATGCAGCCATGAACTTTTCTAGACATTTCTCAAAGGACCTGCACAGGCCGTGCACGATTCACTTGCACGAAGGGAGCTGATTGGAGGGAATTCACAGTAAGCGAGCGCTTATTACGTTTTCTGCCTCCTGCTTCCTGCATGCTACACTCAGGGAGCACCGCAATGTAAACCTGGCAGGTGTACATAGAAGCAGACCATCTCCTGCTGTATGCAACATGTAAGAAAGGGACACTTTAGACAATGTCTCACCCTGATTCTACTCATAACTGGGATAGATCTTGTCTTTATTTTTTGATTAACTGATACATGATTCAGTCTAATGGAAACACCTTCAATTTGCCCTGGTCAGTGAAAATCCTGAGGCGTTCAGGACGCTCGGCAGCGTGTCAAAATTGGCCATAGTTGTCTGCCTGTTGGCTCTGTGATAGACTGACAGCCTAACCAGGATAAATGGATGGAAGCAAGAATTTGTAAACAGACACGTTTAGACATCGTTAACACTTTTATCTGAGGATAAGATCTACACACTGAAGCGATAAAGCCTGCAATTTCAGGTGAAAATCTCAAAACACAGAATGGGTAAGTAGTGTCTTTTCATGTACGCTACTGTTGTCATAGAAACATTGTTACCACCAGGCACCACAGACTAAGACAAATTTTCTCAAAGTTAAATGTGTTTAGCAGCTTAAAGAGAGAGAAAGAAGCAGAGAAGAAATGGTTCTGTAATACTTAATATAAAGGCCACAATCTCAAATCAGACGCACACACACACACACACACACACACAAACACTAGTCCTGATTTGCAACATTTATCTAGATAAAAAGAAGAGTGTTGCATTTATGATTACAGGTCTTATATAATAAACTCTAGACCCCAGAGGAAAGCTGGCTTTGGGATTAATAAACGTAACCTACAGTGGAGCTTTAATGTTCATAAGAAATTTTGATTTTTTTTTTTTAGATAATTCTGCATAAAACATCATCAGCTTTAATGAATGAGAAATGAGAAATGAGAAGGTCAAGAAGATCTGGTGTGACACCCTTGTGTAGCACAAATTTTGATGACTCTTATCTGTCACCTTTTTTCCTGCACTTCTACACCATCTATTACATTTTGGGGCATTGCTTGTTTTCCTTACATGAACTGCTTGTTTCAGTTCAATAACAATAACAATAATTGATATAGATTTTGATTAAGGTCCAAATTTGGTCATTCCAAAACATTCTTTTTTTTTTTTTTTTTATTATTCTTTGGCAGCACAACCTGTGTACTGAGGATAGCCGTCTTCCTGTAAGGCACACTTTGTCTTGAGATTCATTTTATGGATTGGTGTCCTGACATTTCACGTTAGTACGGTATTTAGTGGTTTCTTGACGGGGGTTCAAAGTAGGTCTAAACCATGACATTACCACCAACGCGGGATGCGATTCAGATATGTTCATCTGTCCCAGAATGAAGAGGTTTTGTACAGCTTTATAGATCACAGTAGGAACGATTTCCTTAAGCCTTCTTTATGGCAGCGCGGTTGAATCAGTCTGAGGGAGAAGGAGCTCCCGTTGCAGAAGTGTGGAGCGTAGCGGGTGTGGCTGTTCATGACGGAGAGCAGTTTGTTCAGTGACCTGCCGTCCCTAACTGACTCAAAAGCCTCCAAATTTGGACCAATGATGCTTCCAGCCTGGCAGATTAGTTTGTTGATTGACAGTAGTGTGAAGCAGGGCACTTTGGAAGTGTTTACACTTCTCAAGTAGTTTGAAGTAACATAAGTGTGCAGATATTAGCTGAATAGGAAAGGCGGTATTAATTTACAATATTTACCTTGTTCTTTATTCCGTTTCTAAACTTAATGTGTTTTTTTTCAAGCTGCTCGACCTCCTCTGATGTGCATGCCTACAAAGTAGGTTTTGAAAATGACAACCATGCATAAATTTAACTACATTATTTTCTCAGTTATAATAAGAGTACTATCTGGAAACTATCTACCGACATTGTTGTTTTTGTTTATGCGATACCATATTTGTCATATTTGCTCAATCCAGCATGAAAGTTCAGGGCTCTAGACGAACTTTTTGCTGCGGTTGCATTGGTGCACCTAACTTTTTTTCTTATTGATTTGTAAATGATTAACTAACCATCTTGTCAACACAAAGTTCTTTATTTGGAGCACAGTTCTAAAAGAAAGATAAATTACGCTTGTTTCACTGAGCTGAAATTTAAACTTAAAACATCTCAAGACAAATCTAAATTAAAAGGACCTCAAAGTGTCTCATAGGCTTCAAACTGAACAACATCTATGTCATGATGTCTGGTGCTTCTCTCCTCCCTGTGCGTCAAGCAGCAGGCGCGCCTCACAAACGAAGAGTACCTTTACTTTCTGCTAATGGGCGATAGAAAAGCGACCGGTGGCCATGCAATCCAAAAAATGCGCTGGCATGATGTCAGGGGAGTATGGGTGCAAGCAACTTTTTTTGCCGATGCCCACGATGCCGTCCTGGACTATGACCCATGTCGCCCGTATCAAAAACGCCTCTGAACCATTGTTAACGATAACCTGAGAGGTTGATTGCTCCGTGTCAGAGCACTGGCTGTGAATTTCAGACAGATCAGGCCTTAACTTACGAAAAAGTCATCAATCGCTCTTTTCATCTTTTCTCATTACCCACAGCTACTTCTACTTCTTTTGGACCTAGGCTACTCACCTCTCTCTATCCGCCTGCACTTTCAAATGTACACGTATGTAGGCCAATCAGAGGGGTCCCGCCCTTGACTATCTCTGTTTTAGACCACGATATGGGCATAATGTGTGTCTGTTGTTGACCACACAGAGACTCAGTGTTGCGGAGACTTTATTTTTTACTCAAACGGCATGTTTTTAGTCGTACCATTGAGAAATTAGGTCACTCTAGAGCCCTGAAATTGCATTAAAACAGTATTTTCTTCCTCTTTGTGACATGTTAAAAAGTATTACACACTTTATTTTTTTTGCATTATCCTGAAATATAACGTATATAGATTGCACTGCAAACCAAAAATTTCTATGTTAGCCCAAAAAGCATTGTGTGAATCCTGCAGCCAGGATTCTTTCATGACCTAGAGCACTCCTCACCTCCCTTTTGGACTTTTATTGGTTAGGCATTCCTGGAGGGGACATTATTATTCTTTCATTTTCTTAGTTTGGACATAATGTGAAACTTTTGCACACGTTCAATAAGGAAGATCTGTATTCACTCATTTTCATCCTAGTCTCCACTCGCTTCATCTCCACAACCACCAGTGTCTATATTCTGAGTGAAAACACCTAATTACAAGCTCACTCTAAAATTTACCATTAAATCCTAATGTATAGATATTTTTGGTACTCGGATATGTAATAGTGGATCATTTCCTCAATGACTAAAGGACCAGCTGACCCACTTTCTGTCTATCGTCTGTTTAATACTACTTTAGTTCATATCTATGCACAAATACAGACATTTCTAGAGTTCATCATCTTTCAAGCAGCACATGATAAAAAAAAACAAAAAAAACAACTAACCATAAAGATAAAAAACTTTAATTACAAAGTCATATTACCGTATAACATCAGAACAAGTGGACTGAACTGTGCTCTCCGACTCGCTCTGCTCAATAAAGAATCTACTGAGACAGATTATAGGAGTTTATGTGCGTCCGCTTGAAAGTGAAAACATTTATTATTGAGCACACGGCTGCGAGGGCACTGCAAAAGCCTGTTTTTCCTCCATAATATTTACTTAATGTACATATCAATCATATTAAAAACAGCTCAACACTGTAAACAACCGATTGCGCAAACAAGAGCACAGCTGTGGGAAAATATCAATCACTTGGAAAATTGCTGGAGGATATAAATATTTCATGAAAAAAAAAAAAAAAGTTAACATATTAGTTTGGTATAGGCTTGGCTGCTTTTTGAATAAATCCCTGGGGTGACGATGAACACACACACACAAACACACACACACACACTTTTATGCAAGCACACAAGCTAAGACTTTGATCCAAAGCTTCTTACAGGGTTTCGCTGATTTTTCACCCCCAAAACGAGATCCCACAGATCCCGGTCCCGGCGCACAACGCAAGACACGGAGAGTCATTAGCTGTCGAGATCAAAACCACAGACAGCCAGAGGAGTGTGTCCGTGACATGAGAGCTGCACATCCGGAGGACAAAGCTGACAAGAATGAGATGAGTTTGAACCAGGGACCAGTTAGGAAATTCTACTTGACTTGCGTTCTTTTTAAAATGTGTGCTCTGGCTACTTCATATACTGCAATCCAAACATTTCTTTAACAAACTATAGCGCCTCTGGACTGCATAATCACAGCCTCATGTGTATCCAGTGCATATATATTCACTTGAGCAATCCACAGCACTTTCCACGTAATAATCCTGGGGGGGGGGGCTTTGCTGTTTCATTGCACCAAATACCAAGGTAGCAATGACCTTATCATACTTTATGATATTTTTCATTTTCTGTGACACAACTATAATGTTGAAATAGGGACTCGGGGATTTGCTGTAATATTTATAAAATATCCCTTCCAAAACCAATTTAGTCCACTCAGTGAAACACAAATTGGATAATAAATATTGCATACTTAAATGCGTGCTCTGAAGAAGAAAAAAAAAGGAGAAAAATTACATGTAATTCAAAGGTTAAACTGAAAATATAGTGCAATTTTCTTTTATTTAAGAATCTGGCAAGAATAGCAGAGTTTCCATTTGGACAAATGGCACATGTATTAAACACAAAAATGACCAATTCTCATCATTTACGATTATCTCCTCAAATACACGTAGGGGTCCATAAACGGCCAGGAAAATTACCCCAAAAGTGAGACAATCCTAACAGCTTGCTATTAGAGAAAAACTGACAAAAACCTATCAAAGTCACTGCTGATAAATTTTCTGTCATCTGAATAATTGCTTCTTTTTCCTACTTCTTTTTTTTTATTATTTTAAATCAGGGCATAAAATGTCTCACTAATATAGATTTCTAATTATAAGAAATATCATGTTTGACTGTATTATTCTGTCGAAATAAATGCGTGTGACAGGCTCAATCCAATTTAATCTGATCCAGTATCTCACATAATCCACTGTTTATATCTGCGGTATCATGCCAAATATATTGGATTAATACTTTGTTACATTACTGCAAGTACAGCATGCCTAAAGTACTCCATATCTGTTGCTAGTAGCTGGGTTCAAGGCTGAAGGAGTTGGCGCAATAGTTGTAAATGACTTCTAATGAATTATGAATAACGCTGGAATGTGTTTTCTGACTGCCACAACTGTAACACACACCCCCTTAAAGCTAACAGACGAGTGCCAAACACATCAGGAGCACACCACCACCAACACAAAACACGCCACAAACACCTCTTAGATAATCGTTACTATGCGCTTAATAAGTGTAGCAACAAAATAGCGGCATAATTAGAATATATATGTGGGAAGTATATGATTTATTTGCCTGGTTTACTTTAAGTATGGAGCACAGGGGGTGAGAGTATCAGTTTTGGGAAACAATAGGTGCTGTCAAAAGAGAAAAGCGCGTTCAAAAAAAGAAAGAAAAGAAAAAAAAAAGCTAACGGTTTTCAAAAAAGAACCGAAAGGAAAACTGCGACATGCGAGAAAGTTGTGCCGAAAGCTTACAAACCTCACCTTGTTTGACACACTTGAGTCGGAGGGGGTCTTTGCTGTGCTTGACCACAGCATGGACGTCCCTGGTGGTGAGTCCAGCCACAGGGGTATCATTGACTTCCAGCAGGAGTTCATCCTGGAAGAGTTTGCCGCTATGGCAGACGGCTCTGCCCGGGAGAAGCTCGCCGATAACCGGGAACTGTCCATTCTCTGCGCCGCCCTTAAACTCCAGCCCCAGTTCCCCCTCCTCATTCCTGCAAAGGACACTCTCGTGGACTTTGTTAGTCCAGTGGTTCTTCTTCTTCTTCAAGGTCTTGGACATGGCTCGAAGAAGGGGGAAATCACATGAGTGCGGCTGTGGAAGAAGTTTTTTGCCTCAGTGTCACCGCAACACTGTAAAGTGACCAGTTTCAGTGGTAAACGCCAGCTGTATCCATGTCCTCGCACACACTCACGCGCACAGCAGCTGGATCATCAGCCTGCCTTTGCAATAACTGAGAGCTGCCCAACTTGTGTCGCCTTCACGGGATGTATAAAAAATCGGAACTGACACGATCGCAGTTTATGCAAACAACATTCCGAGGAAGAAAAGCGCAGTTCATAAAACTAGATTATGCTTAGTGTTATCATTTCATTTTAAAACATTTGCTGACATACGCAAGAGCATTGAAACAGACCATCTTATTAAATAAATAAATGAGGCAAATCAGTTTTTAAAAACATTATTTGATCGTTTTAAAATCTTTATTTTCATTTCACACATTCCACACAGGAAATTAATCTTGAGCGCCAAGAAAAGGCGCTTACAACTTCTCAACTTCCAAATGCACAACATTACTAGTTTCATTTGAAAGCATCAAACCCAACTGACCCGGATGTAAAGGCTGAAGAAGGAGGAGGAGGAGAGAGAGACGGGTTTTCCCAAAATTCAACTTTCCATGGAAAAAAAACAAAGAAAAAAAAGGAAAGGGGGGAGGCAGAGCAGCGGTATTTCCACTGGTATGGCAGCAAAGGAGCGATAATAACGGGGTTTTTCAAACCACAAATATGTCTCTTCTGTTTGACACTTGCTTACAGACACTTCTAATACTATTTTTAAAATAAGTGTGAAGTATCTGCCAGAGTGTAGGCTGTGAGACCATAACTAACTACAACTTTAAAGATGTGATCAGCTGACTCTACTCAAATTTCTTTTCTTTTTTTTCCTCCCCCCGGCACTATTGTGATTCCTTCCTCCTTAAACGTGACTCAACATCAATTAAAGTCTCTTTCTAGTTTGACAAGAAGCTTTGAGAGTCACTTCAGTGTTTTACTTGAATTGAAGCCCCAAATACATCTTTTTTAAAATCAATTTTCAGGTGAAGCTGATGGCAAGATTGTATTTACTTGAACAGCCTCAAGGTCTTGTGTGACGTTTATATTACTGAACACTTTCAAAGGCTGCAAGTATTTATCAGCTGAGAACTTCTCGTTATTGATACTCAGATTTCAGAATCATTTGTTCCCTCTAACGGCATTTATGATCCGCTCGCTTAGTTGGTTTGTTGTAGGCCTAATAGTGCTGTCATGCGCAAGAAAAAAAATGGCTCTTAAGTGAAAATCCCCTTGTGTTTATCTCCAACTAGAGGAAAGGGACATAAAGCAAATGGAGAATTGGCTCACTATAATCCGTCTTCAAACAAGTGTGTGTTGTGGGCCTTTCCATCACAGCATCCTCCTGTCTGCTCGGTGATGAAGCCTTTTCTCACGTAGTTACTGATCCCATTCTCAGTGATGATAGTTTGCTGCTTTGCTGCCACGACTGATATGCAAAGATAATTGCTGTTCTACAATGCGGATCTATTAGGCATTCTTAATCCTTTTCAAAGCCTTAAAAATTGCATTTATCCTGACAAGGAAGTGTTACAGTAATGACGTGAGATAAGTGCCCCTGTTTCAAACACAAAACGGCTTCCTCTTGTGTCATGATGTCATTCCACCCTATTCAAGCAAAGAGGTTGTTTTTGAGAGTTGGGTTTTTTTCATTCAGTTAACTGTTCAATAATGTTTTCTGCCATTTGCCACTTTTTGGAAGAATACCAGTAAAAGCTGGTGAGATATTGATACTGGCAGCAAAGGACTCGATCATTAAAATGTTGTGTAAGTAATTTGAGTTGTTATTAAAAAAAAATAATTAAAAAACAGAAGAATACACTGGTAGCTGCAAGTGGATACTGAGTCAGGGAAGCCTTGCAGTGCATGGTGGCACTTCATCAAACTGCAGGTAGTTTGGTGAAAGAAGATGTGCCAATATCTGGCAATAGCTACGATAACTGTGTGGGAGTTTTTTAGAGGGGGTTTTGTTACACTGTGAGCAGGCAGATTAACTCGTGTTCTGTGCAGGAATGGGACTTTCATGAAAAAAAAAACAAAAATAGATGGAGCACTCAAAGTAGTGCAAAGATGCACAAGGAGCAATTCTTGAAGGTACTAGGAGTCAAACGGAAATGAGAAATGCTGTGTGAAAGATTTTTTATTTATTTATTTTATTTTTTTTAAGCTTTCTCTCATTTCTTTACAATTTCCTTCCAAGGAGCCAAACCTGAGTTCTCCAGGCTTTCTGAAGGGTTTTCAAAGTTTTCCTTTTGACATTGGACTATAAATGAGTGAAAAATCAGACCGTCTTTATGATCTTCACACTTAGTACTGGTGGATCAAAGTCTATCTAGAAAGAATGTGATTGGCAACAACTTTTTTTTTCAGTATGACAATGACCTCAAACACACGGCCAGCGCAATAAAAGCGTACCTGAAAAACCCATAACGGACCACTATCAGTCATGGATTGGCCGCTTTAGTGCCTGGACCTAAACATTACTGAAGCAGTGAGGGATCATCTTGACAGAGAACTTAAAAAAAAAAGAAAAAGAAAAGGCAGCCAACCTCCAAAGAAGACCTTTAAATGTCCTTCGAGAATCCCGGAGAGCTATTCCTGAACCTACTTAAATAAATTAAAGAAAGCTTGCCTAAGAGAGTTCAGGCTGTGTTGAAGATTAAGGCTGGACATACTAAATATCGACTTTCAAGATCGTTAATCATACAGACTCTGTTCTTGTATTTCCACGTTTGTTTGCACATCTTTAATAAATCTCGGCAAATATTTTCTATTTTATGAGTGATGGTGTAAGACTTTTGCACGGTGGCAGTCCAGAAGTTTTTGGTTCTAGCTCATGCAAGGAATTTGCTTTTATGTAAAATATGAGATGCATAAATCCCATCAAAGCTAAGCCATCTTTGGAATCACTATCCTGGAAGTAGTCCGAGACAAATGCAGTAATTACCTGTAAAGAAACAAAACAAAATAAAACACACAGTTTTCTGTTTGGGGTAAACAAACAACAGATAACATTATAATTTCTGAGCTAGGGTTGTTAGCATGGATTATGTTACCCATGGACACTCTCATCATAGCTGTACCTCGCCAAACAAGGCGGCACATGCAGCACCATGTTGGCTTTGTATTTATTCTGCAAGCTCAACGTACCTTCAGCAAGGAAGCAGAAAAACATATTTTTACATATTTAGACAATAAAATATGTACAGTTAAAGTTTTCTTGATTCAAAGTCAAAGAAAAAAAACACAACAAAAGGAGATAGATTAAGGAAAAGCACATCTGAGGGCATAGTTGCACAATGAACATAAAATTCAACATTTTTTTGAGCAGAAATTAATTGCAAAACAATCTATGCTGTCCTTGAGTCGTGATGACAGTAAAGCGGTAGACAATGCTCCGTTGTTTCCTCAGCGGGATTTGGAGAAGTGCCTCTGCATTCCAGAGGTGGGATCACTGCTGAGTGAAAATTTAAAAAAAAAAGAAAAAAAGAAGAGAGAATGGAAGCAAAAGAGAAAGGGAGTATTTTAACAAGGGCAGGAATTCTGGAGGCAGTGTTTGAACAAGGAGAGGAATGCTCTGCGCGTGGCAGAATAAGTGCCAGGGAGGCGAAGAGAACAACAGCCCTGGAAATGAAAGGACTGGAAAAACAGTGTGGGAATAAACTGTGTAAGATGTGCTGGGTGGGCTCCCACCCCGCCACTTTGAACCCTTAAAAGTGGGTTGAGGAAAATTAGTTTTTACAACAAATAATGTATATGGTTGGAGAAGAGCATTTTCAAAATTCTTGTTTATGTGATAGTTTTCCTGGAAGCACAACACACAGTACACAAACAGACACTTCCTGCCTTTTCTACAGATTCAGATTGCAGGAAATCATTCTGTTCAGCTATCAGTCACATCTACACGACCAGATGGGAGTTCATTGGCTCATCCAGTGATGCTGCCCCTGGGATTGCTACACTGCTCTGCTACATGATGTAATTGTTATGACAGGCCTCATTTCAAGATAATTAAAGCTGGTCAGAAATAAAGTGAAACTGCCTGACGATCGCTTCCACTGCCAATGAAAGAGGAAGTTAATATCCACTCTGTGCGAGCGAACACTGCCATTCGAGCTCCAGCTGAGTCATTTTTGGTGATTTGGCAGGTTGTTTTACAATGTCACGCTTCATATAGGAATGAGTGAATGACTGAACAGACGCTGCTCTTTCTGAGCGCTCAGTTTGGCCACTTTGTCTTATTCAAGCCAGGTCAATCCGAGGCATCTGACCTGTTTACTTTGCTTCCATCTGCTCTACCTCGCAGCACAGGAAAGATTCAGTCTGTCACTCTGTCTTCTGTTACTTGACCTCAACTGAAAAAGAAGTGCCAAGAGATGTTCAGCTCAATCTCACACACTGCCAATATCATGGGAAAACGCTGTGGAGGCTGAAAAAAAGAGGAGGCAAAACAGAACATCTGCAAATTTCTTATGTTATTTATCACCTGAGCAAACCCAGAGGTATTCTTCACTTTACTTGTATGTAGAACAAACCACACATTGTAAAAGCTGGAACCAGAACTATTAATACTGTTAATAATTTCTCATAATAATTGCCTGTTTTAGTTTTAAGGTCTGTTATTAATATGATATATTGTTTAAAAACAAAAGAAAAGAAAAACTCGCTAAACTACTTAACTAATGTTTTGAAGTCAATGTATTTAAAAGTAACTCCTGTGTGCCAAAAGCTCTGGCTTCACACCATTTTCCACGCTTGGTTCATCATGTTTTTTTTTCTCCCTTTGTGTTAAGGGGACGTCAGCAAACACTGGGTTTTGTGCAGAAGCCAGGTGAGGGGCACCCAGTCAGAAAAGAAGTGAGCTTTTAGGGAGGAGGGGACTTAAAAAGATAGTTTGTTTCAAACAAAAGTACACAATGACAGACTGCAACTGAGTATAATACAAGTTGTTAAAGTTGTTTTGTTCTCATTCAACTTCATTCTTTTATATTTTACATTCTAGTGTGTGTATGTAATATATATATATATATATATATATATATATATAAATACTCTATAATGTTACATACTATAAGTAAGAAACTGAATGTTGGAGTTTTTCCACTGTTGCATTACTGATTTTAGGGAAATATAATAAAGCAACAATTGCTGGAATTAACTCACCAGATTACTAGAAAATGTTTGAAATTGAAGAAAACCTGCACACCTTGACCTCACACACCGTTAATTAGGAACAAAGGGTTTGCAGCATGTCTCAGTACAAAGTGAAAAAGCCACTGTTAAATCACAATACAGGGCAATGGCCTCTCCCATGCACCTCCACTGCAGGGCCCCCAGCTGCTTTCTGTTGCTGATGAATTAGTCATTACATGCATAATAGCACTAGAGGTAAATCAAAAGACCTCAGGGTGAAATTCAGGGCTTCTACCATCACCGCATTTGATTTGATTGTCCTTTGCATAATTTTTATGGTATTTTACCTTCACTTGTGACCAGTGTTTTAATGGTCTGTTCTGCTGTCTGACTGTTAATTTATGGCCTCTCTTGGCTTTCACACGGGGCGATTTAGGCGGCATTCTGGCACGGTTGAGTTCTCACGAGACCGCTACTTCACAAATCCAGCTCTCTACAACAACATCCAGCATCTCCACCTCTGCTTTTCCTCCCTCATTCCTCCTCCTCCTCTATCAGCACAGACAGATAAGTACCTCACTGAGGGCTTTAAACTGCCTCCAGGCCTGCAAAGAGTCCCATTGCTCAGCCCGGCAGACACCAGGCTCCGCTACCCTCTCGCTGGGGAAAAGTTGCATTTACACTATCACAGTCAGTCATCTGCCTTCACAAGGTGCATCGTTCATCACAGAGGGAAGCCGTGTCACTGTTGCCATGCAATCAACAGCATGACAGCTTTATAGACTTTCACAAGCCACCTCTCATACCCCATCACAAAGCATATCTGACAAACCAGCAGAGACAGGTCATCAAACTGGGAGACAGCGGCCTATTAGGGATGAGGTATAATACTTTTTCAAATAGAACTGGTCAGCTCTTTATCCACATTTGTACTAATGCTCCTTTGTATTCCCACGAAATAGAGGATTTGTTAAGTAATGACAGATTTATTTGTCTGCATATCATGTCTGGGATTGGTGGACAAGTGGGATAGTGAACATTTTGTTAGCTATGGCTAATAGCTAAGGGCGAGCTAGTTTAAAAGCATGGCTGTCATTCCTAAAGGGCTGTCATATTTAATTTTAAGGATTTTTAAAGCTTTAAAGATATACGCCCATATGTAAGTGGATGTAGTACTTTTATTTTTAGCTTGAGCCTATTTCATCTGTCCATTACAGTTCTAACACAGGGATACAATCATTCGCTGTCACATTGACACTTTCGACCAGTTTAGAATCACCTTTAACCCAATGTGCATATCTGGGGAGGGGGGACATAGAAAGGCATCCATAGGGTTCAAATTGGGAACCCACTTTATTTTACAAGTTGGGCTGATCAAATAGTGCTTTAATATATGGATTTAAAAAAAATCCATAAATCTCATACTTTCCTATCACCTACAACATAGAAGCATTCTGATTAAAAACACAACACCGTCTCAAAAGATTTCCTGAAGCACAATCATCATATCTTTAAAGTATATCGGATGCAGCTTCTGGTTGGATTTACTTAAGCATCGATTCCCTCCTCTCCACCTTGCCTAGTCTCCACATACATTTATACATAAGGTTGCTTATCATAGTTTAACACGTGGGCACAGGGATGCTGTTAGACATATGACTAGGATTATAAAACTTGGCGCACAATGTCAACATTATGGCAGCACAGTAAGTGACTGAATATTGCACTTCGTCTGTGACATGATGCTGCAAAAAGGAAGCCTCGATCAGCCAGACTATAACAAAAGCTGAACATATGAGAAAAAACTAAAGACAACTTTGCAATGAGACCCAGAGGCCCAGTTGTGTCAGTGTAAAAGTACACTTACGTGGAAAAATGTTAAATTGCGGAAAACTACCCAAACTGACAAACGATATATGCTCACTGGCCACATTATTAGGTACACCTGTTCATCAATGGAAATATCTAATCAGCCAATCACATGGCAGCAATTCAGTCCAGTCGCCATCTAGACCTGGTTGAATTTAAATGAACATCACTTGTTGATGCCAGATGGGCGCGTCTGTGTATTTCAGAAACTGCGGATCTGCAAAGTTTTCCCCACATAACTATTTACAATGAACGATTAAGAGAAAGAAAATCCAGTAAGTGGCATTTCTCTGGGTGAAAATGCCTTTTTTTATGTGCCAGAGTAGAATAGGCAGACTGCTTTGAGCTAATAGAAAGCCACCAGTAAATGGAATAACCACCAATTAGAACCAGAGCCTACGGTAGGTTCTCCCCTGGCACTTTGACTTTGTTCCAAATTCCAGTGATTCTGAATTCTCTGTAGGTGTTAATATGAGTGCAGATAAGCGTCTCTCTGTGTTAGCCTTGTAATGGACTGACAACATATTCCCACCTTCCTCTATTGGTATTTGGACTAGAAGGTGGATGGGTGGAATAAAAATCCCATCATAAATGAAACAAACTCGACAAATCACAGAAATATTGTTAAGTAAAACAAAGCCTGGCCTGTTTTTGAGCATTTTTACTTCTCTAAATACCATGTTTTCCACAACAGACCCACTTGCATAATGCATAATCCCAAATTAAAGTTAACATGCCCTTACAGTCACTCCATCAAAGGGAGCATTCAGAGTTTTAGCAGCAGGCTGAAAGGTTACACATTGCCTCCAACCAGTGACACCAACACCACCAAATGCCACCTCAGAGGCTAAGGAGAAGAAAAGTTTATCCTAATGTTTTGAAAATTCAACAGAGCAGTGTTGAAGAGGTTAGCTGGGGCTTTCACTATCAGTGTAATTAATATTCAGAGCTCGCAGCTATACGAGCTAGTGCCCCTTAGCCTTCCCCAGCCCCTTGTTTGTCCAGCGTGAAGGAATTTGTGTTGCAAGACAGATATCTTAGCTTCCAGCTAACGGACTCACAGAGGCCGTCTCTGCCGCTGAATGATTGTGCGACCCCAGCGAGCTTTTCCCAAAGGCCTTTTCGGTATTCTGTTCACACAACCTTTTTTCAAAGACCCTCATTGATCAGCGGCTCCTTAAGATCCTTTTTTCTCATTTAGTGAGGAGTAACTGTTACATCACTGTCACAGAAAATGAATATATGATCACATGATTTATGAGGAAAAGTCTGGATCGAGGTTTCTCATCTTACAAATGTGAATGTTCTTATTTGTTGCATTTGAAATCTAGAATAATAGTAATAAAAATGTCAGTACAGAGGATGATTTGTTTGGATATAAATTCATGTAACTTCTTTATTTTAAATTTACATAAATTGAGATGGGCTAAAAGTTTTTGGTGTGTGTGCATTTTTCACAATTTAAAAGCGAAGCAATAAAAACTTTTGATCATATAAAATTAGTTATCATAGTAATAGGAAACATCCTTGAGCATTAAAAATATGAATTTTTAGAGCTTTGGCATGTCCACTGACAGGTGGGTGCAGCTGTGTCTGCTAAGTGCCATTTCAGCTAAGAGTAACTGTGGTGTTGGTGCTTTCTGAGGAAATTTTAATGCACTTATCTGATCAATAATAAAGGGATTGCTGTATGTCCTAACAGATAGTTCTCAGCCACTTCACATACCTCCCATCAGTTGATTGCATACAAGCAGTGGGACTGTACTGCTTTGCTTAAGACTTTTATGATCTACTAAGATGCTGAATGATTTACCAGGGAAGAAATTTGCTCCTCTGTTCATGTTTGAATCTGGTTATTAATTACACGTTTGAACACCGATGGAAAATTCCCTGAAACAAAAGGAAGTGAAAAATCTACCGTTTTCACACATTATTCAGATTATGCAGCAGTATTTCATGTATATAAATGAGTGATTTTCAGTCGAATGAAGCATCGTTATGAAATATAACAATCCCTGTCACTCCATGAACTCACCTGAAGGTTACGTTGCCTTCATAAATGAGCCTTTGCACCTCTGATATCATCAAAGGCCCTCTCATCCCCCTTTGACTAACTACCATGACCTACAAAACTCCTAACCGCGTCTTCTCCAAACCTTCCACATTAATCAAATGCCTTATTTTTATTCATCACTCTTCTCCCATTTTCTCCCCCAAGCCCTTTTGACAAGGTAGCACCTCCATCACTGCATTCCACTCACTGTGCGTGCATCCTCTGTCATGCAGATGCAGCCCACGGCTTAATTATTCATCCCCAATCTATCCTTTAACAGGAGCCTACACTACAAGTCACTCACCCTCAGTCAATAAATATTCTCTTTGCTAAGATTAGAAGATTTTTGCATGACCTAGATATTAAATCAAGTTATTGTTCCAGCTCTGTCATGCTACATTTTCCTCTGACAGTTAAGGGAAAGGAAAGAGCGAGTTAGAGAGAGAGAGAGAAAGGTAGAGTGGGTGTGAGGCAGAGAGATGCTATTTTAAAGGAATGCTTCAGTTCAACAGTGACCCCTGCTGTAGGGTGCAGACTGCCTTTTCCTCCCCTCAGGACAAACAGCTTTGAGGACACCTCAGTTCAGGGACCCAGTCTTCAGTTCGGCATCTCCTCCATGCTAAAAACCCCTCCCGGACATTTTTAAGCATATCATCCCGTGTGCGACCTCCAACTATCCCCGCATAATTGTACAGACGCAAAAGTTATAAAGCAGAAACAATACCGCAGGATCAAATGGGATGAGGTGGTCTATTTACACCATTGAGTGCTGCACAAACCCAGGCAGCCTTTTCATGAGTTTGATGAATCACTGTACAAACAGCGTTGCTTTTCTGACGAGTATAAAGAAACCTTTAATCACCGCTTTTCATACAGGCGCTATAAAAATGACCACGTTAATAACTTAAAAAAAAAAAAGATTGAATGGATATAAGTGATGTATATTATGTAATTTCTACATATTTTAAAACACACCTTAACTGATCTGTGAAAACCCTGTGCCTTTTCAGGACTGATTATTTCACTAGCTCAGTGCTTTCTCCTTTCACGTAATCCTTGGCCTCCTACCTCACTGGAGAAATCACTTCTGCTGCTCAGGACTAATATATATATATAAAAACTGGTTTACACCAAAGATGGCTCTCTTTCCCACTGGATGGCTGGGGTTTGTCAGGCACCCAGCTTAGGTTTCAATTTCTTCCCTCTTAACTTACATGTATTTTTTGGGATACTATCAATTCACCTGTTCTGCTTGGCTTATCTTTCTTGGGTTACAATTACTTAAATTTGAACTTGGATTAAATGCCTGCTGTGTGGGTCTCCTTTCTTTGTTATGTCCTAAATGACCTGGGAATAAGAGTCCAGACACACACACACACACATCATCCTCAGAGTATGTCTGGAATGAGTTTGCCCCAAAACATACGTATCCATGGCATCTAATCCTGCACTAATCGTCAACGTAACCACTTATATATACACAAGACACTCAGACTGTTGCTTTGCTGTTTTACAGAAGCAGTAAATCAAGCTAGAAAATAAATAAATAAATAGATAAATTCTGGATCATCAGCTTTTGTGGGTTTTCTCTGAGTTCATACAACAGTATGGGCTCCATTTAAAGAAAAGTGCATACTGTAACATAAAAAGAGACGTGAGCCCCTAGTGCAAGCATTTTTATTCGTTATACTAGCACTGCAGCATTATGGTTCAAATACTTTCGGAGGAGTTTGCACGTCTTCTTTGTCTTCCTCCAACAGTCCCAAAACATGCATGGATTAGGTTAACTGATGATTCCAAATATGCTGTAAGTGTGAATGCAACAGTGAATGATAGTTTCTCTGCGTTAGCTTATTCAACAAACTGGTGATCTGCCCAGGTTGTGCCCTCCCTTTCACCTTATGACAGCTGGGATAGGATCTAGCTCCCTGTGACCCTGTACTGGAGAATCGGAAGAAAAATTTTGATTTCTTCTTACAACACAGTTTCTCACAAATTTAATTAATTAACATTTTTATAACCATTTTGCGAATTTTAAATATTCATATTTTAATACATGTTTTGAAGGCTCTTATCTACCAGTGAATGTCAGTATGATTATTGTTAGATGTCAGGAATGCAGTTTCCCCCAAAACTCCCTCATACAGGACAGCTAATCCTGCCCTAATCCTCACCTTGACCGCTCATCTGAGTGACAGGTGTAATCTTTCTTTACAAGACTGGAAGACTTGAGTTTGGAAGATCGAGCGTGGGGTATTTGAGGGCATACAAACCATGCCAGGGGAACCATGTCTGACCAAGTCACACCCGTCCACACAGCTGCAGCCTTGTCATTGCAGACAGCATGCTTTATGCTCCCCAGTTGCAGGGAAGAGTAATCACTTTCTGCAGGAGCAGTGAAGATTTAGCTGTCTGCTTACCTTCAGCTTGAACCGTCACTCACTCAGGATAGAGCATCTGCCTGAAGGCTGCTACTGAAAGCATACATCATCCACCTATCATATCCTCATCCTGCTGCTAACTGCTATTACGCTTTATGAATCAACGTGTCAAAAGGAAATATTCATGAAAGGCAATTAAAATAACTAAGAGATCCATCAACCAAAAAACACAGGCGCTGACAAGATTACCATCCTGATGAATATTTATCAAAAGAAATGGCAAGATCAAAGGGTTTTCTACTGCTAAAGCACATGCCGACCTCTCACAGAGCTGGGGAAAAAAGCAAAAAGATGCGCCATGGTGTTTGCTCAGAGATGAATTTGTTAAATGATAAGAATGTTGGTTTAAACAGACTCTGGGGACTTGTTGGTAGACGTGGCTGCAGGTGGAGGAGCAGCTGAAGAAGCAGGACGATTTGACTAATTCCTGCAGGCTCCGGTATATTTAGGAATAAAGCACTAAAGCCAAAGAAGATTTTCTAAAGGCTATGTCAGACAGATAAAACAGAGTTCAAAGTACTTAGGTTAGTCCCAGAACTCCTTATAAGAACAACTTAAAGTGCACAAAAGGACCAAAGAGCCTAAAAACCAAATATTCAAAGAAATCCTCTTTTTCAGTTTAGATATTTTGCCTTTAGAAATACAAAAAAGGATAAATTGAAACCAAAACTTTATGCATTGCCATTACCTGCAGACGTGTAGGAGAAAAACTCATGAATGTGGACATGTTTTCTAAATATGCCATATGTACATACAAATGCACACATACATACACACGCATACATATAGATACACACATACACTTCACACAAGAAAGGTACCAGTGTACCAGTAATGTGATGTGACAATAAAAGTGATTTGATATGCTAATCTCTAATCCCTAAATAAATTTATTAATGCACCACCTGTTTGGGTCAGCAGGAGGCAGACCGAGTGGAGGAGGAGTGGAGGACCCAAGTGCAGACGCTGACGAGGTGACGGAATAATTAACAAAAAACGAGCCTTTATTTGGGGGCTGATACTTGTGCACACAAAAATAAAGCAAAAGGCTGAGACCAAACTAAGAAAACTATAAATAAACTATGACAAGACTAGAGAGACTATGAAAGCTATGAACACAGATATTTCTATGAAACATGAAGGGACATCAAATCTAAAACTAGACACAGGAAAGTGAACACAGATGACACAACACTGAACACAGGAAGCCTGAGGACTTAAATACACACACGAGGTGATCAGGGAAAGTGGAGACGCATGAGGACACAGCTGACTAGAATGAAAGATAATGACAACACAGAGCACAAGACCTATTTCAAAATAAAACAGGAAACCAGACATGACAACACAAGTTTAACAGACCTAAAACACATGATAAACTAGACAAGAATCCAAACATAAAATCCAAAGAAACAGTTATAAATAATGGCTGCCTTTAACCTCAACTAAAAGTTAAACAGGAAAAAAACATTAACTATAATCACAAATCTAACATGAGATGAATACAAAAATAAACTCGGAGCGCTGGGTAAGAGACCCAGCCTGTGACACCAACCTCACATTTAGTTTAATATTGTAATATTTCAATGTTGAGTAAAAGACGATTTTGTTCTTAATCTCATATTTGATTGATGTTTGATTATTGGATCTTGTTTTAAGATGAAAATCAGAATTCGGGAATGGGTCAAGCAAAGTGAAACTATAATATCCGTTAACAAAACAAAGCTTTGAAACATCTGTTGCTGGCATCAATTCTGCTTGCAAGCGTTACTTGTTTACTGCATAAAAGACAAATGTACATTACAATGAAATAACTAGGGAGCTAAAAAAGCTGAGCTTGGGGCAATGCCCTACAAAGCA
>VUQR01010464.1:0-10195 GCA_015108515.1 Hemichromis elongatus | reverse complement strand
TACGGCTAGCAGCGGGAGGACTGTACCCGTTGTTACCCGGTTGCTGTTACAGCAACCGTGTGATTGTTGTGATAATAAATGGTGCTGCGAAGCATGAAAATGCCATCGGGTCTGAAAAGTCTTAAATAAAAAGTGCGAGCAAACCAGTAGGCAAATTAAAACAAGTACTTTTGAGAACCTATAATAAAAAAATTACAATTAAAATTCTCAACAACAAAAACAACTGGTTAATATCCAAATAATATGTAAGCAACTTAACAACCCCCAAAGCTCAAAGTCAATTTACGTGACAGCACAACATCTAAACACAAGAGAGGGGAGGGGGAGCGAAGTGTTCCTGCTCTGCGCTGACACAGGAGCGGCGAGTCCGGCGACCTAGCTGTTTCATCTTTGCCAAAAGCACTTGCAAACAAGAGGATAACTTAAAGCAAAGTATCGATCTCACCAGGCTAGTATCAATCCGATACCGATGCCGAGTTGGTATCGATACTATCGATATTTGGATCGATCCACCCACCACTACCTGACACTGGAAAAATACTTGGTCGACTTTACTGACGCTACATTAACGTGATAAATTAATGCTAACTCTTCTGGCACTACACCTTTAAACGTCCAAGACAACAAAATATGTGTGGTAGTTTGTTCAAGCTAGCTATGGAGCACTTACCTTTGCTTCAACAATGAATAATTTCTTTGTTCTTCACCTTCCCACACAGCATTTACTCCATTATTTATGATGGAGTAATGTTTTGCCCATCGGAATAATGAGTCAGTCACATGAGTGAAAACTATGGATATAGTAAACTTGTCCTGAGTGCTATTGGAACACTTTTCTTCACAGGGGATAGATTTCTGCACTTTTTGAACAGAAGTTTATCAATCTTATACCTGTCACAGAGGGGTTGCAACAAGGAACATCCAGAATATACTCTGCCTGTACGAGTAATTTATTATAGCCATGAAGCCAGACATTGTTAATTTTATACTTGTTTTTGTGAACCAATTAAACAAAAGAAATGTGTTAATTAGAGAGCTTTACTGACGCTGCCAAGGTTTTAACTTTGAACAGAGCCCAGCTAGCAGCTTCCATTCCCTTTGGTAATTAGCTTCTGACTTCTGACTCTATACATACAAAATTGTACCAAACTGCTTAAAATTAATAATTTTCAAAGCCTATTTATAATAAATATACTTTGTACTAACTGACAGTTTTATGCTTTAGATGCTACCTATAAACCTGGTATCACAAGCTATTAGCAACAAAAGTATGCTAAGCACCAGCTAGGTTAAGTAAGGAAATATTACAACCTACTGGCACCTTCTGACATAAACGGTAGTAACCAGACCGAAAAGCAGCGCAAATTTCGGTGCTTCATTTTGGTGCTATTTTTTCCTGAGATGTCATATACGTTGGATTGAGGCCAATCATTTTACATTTCCAAGGATAGTAGGCGGGCCCAGGTGCGTACGTTCTTTTAGAGCAGAGCTAAATCCCCAAGGCGAAGAGGTCAAAAGTCTAGCTGTACTTCACTGCAAAAGATGCAAACTCAGCAGCCTGCAACAAGTGCTTTAAGGTGATACTGTGCAAAGGAGGTAACACCTTGAATCTGATGAAACACCTGGCGACACATAGTGTTTTTTTAAAAGCCGAGAAATGCACCATATATGATAGCTTGCTGCAAGACCTCACACCGAGGACATCTACTGCGGGTGTGGTGCCTGTTATTGGACCTGGAGTTAGCAACATCCCCTAAAAACTCGTAGAGGAGAGTCCTGACCCTAGCCCTGCCAGTGTAGCAGAAATGATGACAGATGATGATGGCAGCAGCAGCCGTTCTTCTCAGGGTGAGTAGCTTAATGTTGTTTGTGTGTAATTTACATTGAGTAGGCTAACCACATTATTAAATTAATGCATGTAAGGTGAACTAGCAAACACTGTCGTAGTTACATGCAGCTGTCTTCTTGTTTGGTTGGTTGGTGATGATAACTTGGTTATCATTTCGCAGAAAAAACGAGACTGATAAAAATAAAAACAAGAGTTTTTTGGACAAAGTTTATGTTCTCTATTCTTTTGATTCTGATTTGTTTTTTTCTTTTTTTTTATTGAGCATCAACAATGTAGTACAAAGACATACATATAGCAAGGCCACAACGCTCCTTGTTATATATATTTAACCCACCCCAAGAACATATTGGATACCACTCCAGAGGGGAAAAAAATTAAAATAAATTAATGAATGTCAATTTAAATGAAGTACAAGGGAATTCACCATAACTGAAGATGTGCACTTAAAGGGGAATAATTTGCACAAAATAAAAAAAAAAGAAAAAGGGTTTACGGCAGTTGTCAAGCATCTTTCAGGTGGGCATGGTTTTAATTTTCTCTAAATGTTTTAGCAATATATCCCAGACAGCAAAGAATCTCTCCTTCGCCCCCTTAAGAGCGTACTTTATCTTTTCCATGTTCTCTATTCTTTAAGCACCGGCACCATTTCAAAAGTACCAGTTTGCCACCGGTATCGGATAAAACCTAAACGATACCCATCCCTAGTAATGAGTACATAAAGTATTTAAATCTGTCATATTTAAAAGAACATGGAGTACATACTTGGTCCGTAGATATTCTCCTTCTTCCTTTTTCTACACATACAGAAGAGGGAATATATATGGCACAGTAGGATGAAGGGAGGTGGGAGGACAGGCTTCTCATGGTAGGCCATAATGAAGTGGTAACGCTGGTACTTCCACACCAGATTAGAAATGGACTTCACTTGCATATAGACATTGCTGGAAAACAGCATTAATAATTTAAGTGTCATCAACTGCATCAATGGCAAGAATGCAAAGATCAACAATGAAATTAGTAAATGACAAAAACAATATGGAAGAATAGGAGTCCACAACATCTTTAAATGCTCATATAACTCAAAGCTGGCCAATGCTGAGGCTAAAAAGTACTTACTTGAAAAAGGCAATTAGGAGGTTGACCATCAATATGTACTGTACAAAGAGGTAGACTGCTTGTAGGAAAGGAGTCAGCCACACTCCTCCTGCTGAGCACAGAGACTTTACCGATTGCTCACTGTTGTTGGCACAAACTGTGAAGGAAAGAAGTCCATTATGACCAGGACAAACATCCACCAACCCTCTAAAGTTACAATGCACACACATGCAGGTTTAATTCATTATCTTCTACAACTAACAGTCAAAGATAAAGAAGGACAGCAAAGCTTCAAAAGTGTGATGTAGATAAAAATCACTGGGGAAAAAAAATGCTCAAATGACCGCAGTCGTGTAATATTCTTCATAGGTTTCTATCAGTTATATTCATTTCATTTGTATTCCTACTGGCTACAGTTGTTTAAAACATCATCTCCACCCATGAATTGATTTTTTTTTAGCTGTCACAAAGTCATGATAACCTATGTGATAAATTTAACAGCTTGTAAAATGTCAGCATACCAGCTCAGATTATGGAGGTTGGCCAAGTGTTTTGTTCCACCACCACTTGTGTTGGACACATTTGGTGTTCAACACAAGTGCTGACCACTTAATCACTGCCTTTTAATCCAGAACAGGACATTTGACGCTGTGGTGGAGAAAAAAATCCTGCTCTCCTAAAGTCACCTGTGCTGGCTGCTGCTGTTTGGAAACCATGTTGTGCCAAATAGGCTGTGGGAGCAAATGATGATTAGCCATCATGCTGTGGTGAGATTTAAACAAAACTGCCCTTACCCTCATAATCTCCCTTACCAAGTTCATTGTCCTTACCATCGATTTCATAGGCATATACTTCCCCATACATCATCCAGTACGGCTGAAAAACCACGTCTTTGGCCAACGTCCAGCTGGGCTCCTCTTCTGGGTACAGAATAGCTTTCCTGGGTACTCCATAGCTCAGCAGGACTATAGCCATTATTACCACAATATAGAACATGTTGGCCACCTGCAAGTGTATCACATAGAGTCAATGGAAACCATGATGTATAAAACAATATCCATATTATTTATCCATATATGAAAATATTAGACTGCTAAAATGTATTTTAGAGACTTTTTTTGTATATAGGTTACGTCCAGGATTTAAAGTAAGTTTTGTAAGTAAGTAAGTTTTTATGTGAAACAAAAACAAGCTGATGCTTTTCCAGTTTTTAGTTTGGTCTAAAAGAATGATTGATTTTCGCTGATACTTAAAATTTTTCCAGAACTGGTACTGAAATCACAAGGATTATTAGTCTGTTACAATTTTTAAACTGTTGAAATGCACATAAATAAACATATGTTATATGTTGATGCTAATTAAATTTAGCTTAACTTAAGAAGAAATCTGATAAATTAGGAAATAAGTATTTGCTTTCTCGCTGAGTTTGAACACTCATACCACTGCATTTATATACCGTAGATATAGATTTTAGTCAAATACACATATTTATTTCTTCAAATGCAAACTCCATATGAAGCTCCAGCTAGCATAGCATGGCTAGCTAGCATTGTTAACTAAAAACAAACAAAATTGAAAACAAGCAAAATAATGAGTCTGGTTTTGTCCAAAGGGTTTAAAAAATACATATATCAACACCTGGAAGTGCAGCAATCAGACTTCAAAGTAGGCTTAATGACACATATACCCCTTATAAAAAAAATAAAAAAAAAACTCCCTATGCAATAAACAAAATTATATTTTTTTTAAAGGGTGGCAAAATTTAAAGGAGCTGGTTGACGGACATGTTTAAGCTTTGGACAAAGCCAGGCTAATCAGTTTAGCTTAATTAAGTGCTAAGCTAGCTCATAATCACTTAGTTTCAGTAAGGAAGCAATTTAGTGTTTCATCATAGAATGCCTAATAA
Organism: Hemichromis elongatus; assembly: GCA_015108515.1. Taxonomy (NCBI): domain Eukaryota; kingdom Metazoa; phylum Chordata; class Actinopteri; order Cichliformes; family Cichlidae; genus Hemichromis; species Hemichromis elongatus. The sequence goes on along the minus strand of VUQR01010464.1, from coordinate 5,345 downwards.
AATGAACCAGTTTCAGAGTTTGTCTCATCATTTTTTTCAATATTATATTGAACTATGCTATCACATGTGATGTTATATTTTTAATAGCACAATAAATGGGGAACTAAACAGGGCAGCATAGGATAACATAGTATGGTACAATACCTGCAGATGGTGCTGTTTAAATATGAATTTTTAAAGTGATTAAATAAAGTGAAAATCAACATGGCATATTCATCAATATACAGAAGCCAAGAATTTCTATCTGATAATTTGTTTAAATAGTCACTTGTTTGGCCATAGTGATTTGTTTAAATTATGAACAAACTTTAGAAACAATGGAGAAAAAAAAAAGAAGGCAAGTGTCCAGATTTGCAGCTGGTGCTCATTGCAGAGATGGGATACGGAGAATTTGCGGCCAACGACCACACTTACAGAGAGCATGGAGGTTCGAGGACAAGCCTTCTGACAAGCTATCAGGTCATTATAAGAGGCTGCTGAGCGAAGCAGCAAACTGGCTTTAGAAGACGCCGTCGTCTAGCTGGGCTGCAGTATGTCTAACATGAGAGGTAAAAGTGGGAGTGGGGATGGGACACCTATTATGCTAGGTACTGTTGTTGAGGTTTCTGGGGTTTTCATGGGCCTCTGAAAGAGGGTGGTCCCTTGATAACCATGATAAAAAAAAAAAATTACAACCTCTAGTGAGTATGAGTACTTCTTTGTTTAACCTGAACAGACCAGTACAGCAAAAGTTTTGCAGAACTAAAACATTCAACTTGGGGCTAAAGTAACTCAGTCTGCATTTCTTCATTTCTGTTATGCAGAAACAATGTCTGCCAGGCCCAGTAGCCTGGAGGCAATTTTTTCCATTTTACATGAGTTTCACTCTGCATGTCTCAGGCTGACTTTTCCTAGAAAGACATACCAGTCATTGCTTAATTTACTTTCATACCACAAGCACAACAAATCTCATCCTCGGTGTCACAAAGTTTTTGTAAAATTTACATTCAAATGAATACTAAACTTAGAAAAGACTCACCATTTTGGCAATCATCATGACATAGGGCCCAGCTTGTTGATTAACAGCCAGGATATCCAAGAGTCGCACATACCAGAAGATGATGTTAAGACAATAAACCGTCCTCCCAGGGCCGAAGGCATCACCTCCGCCCAACCTCAGGCCAAAACCAATAAAGAAGGTCACAATGGCCAGGAAGTCGGACACGTTGAAATAGGCGCTGAACCACACCTTTATTTTCTGACTTATTTTGCCAGCCTCAGACATAAACATCTAGAGAGTAAAAGCAGTAATAGATGAGAAAAGTGAAATCAAAAAACCATTAAACAACAGTCAGTCCTCCAGAAAGAAGCTGTAATAAGCAGCCAACCTCTTTTGGGTAATAAAATTAAATTGTGGAGAATAATGCATCTGAAAAAGGAACACTTTTGAATAACGCACCTCTCTGATTTTCTCAATGGCAGATGTGAAGATGTAGAGGATGACCACCCACTCTTGAGGAGAAGGCCATCGAGGCATTTTCACCAGCACCACATATGTGTACAACATCAAGTATCCCAAGTAGAAGAGCTGAATATGGGAGACAAAGTGAGGCTCATTTAAAAAAAGGAAAAGAAGTTTAAATCCTCACTCCCATCCCCCCTACATGTACCTCAAATGTGAAACAATGCACACCAAATTCCCTAAAGTATATAAACCATAGGGGACAGAAATGAAAAATAGCCCTGCCTGACTAATAGCCCCTATTCAGATGGCTTCCTCTGTTGATTATTTTGAGATGAGATCAGTTTAAGTCCTTCTAAAGGGTTGAACCTCATCAATTTGAGTTGGGAACAAAAAGGCATTTCCCTGAAGTCTCTGGCCTCATGGCTCAGCTGGTGGTTAGCCATCAGAATAAATATTGTGAGAAAGAAATTCAGCCCTCTCCGTCTCAAGTGAAACTCACAGTTCCCCCAAAAAATCAGTTCCCAGAAGTTATTAATGGGGCAGGTTAGTGGAATACTTGATAAATGGAAATCAAAATGCTCAAACAATTGTTATTTTTATTAAAAACCCATTTAGTAAGTAAATCTAATATAAAACTGATTACTCACAGTGATAAAATGAAAAGTAAATACCTAACCGTAAAGGCTTTAGGGCCTCTTACCAGCAGCACATTTACTGTAATATATTAACAAGCCAATATTAGTCACAACTCTTGGGCTTAGTAGTTCATTGGCCCTCTTTGGATATGTGCAGAAGAAGAGGGATCCCTGACAAACTGGACAGAGGATATTAAAAATAGAGCTGCCACAAAGAAGGTTCATGGATTTGGTGAAAGAGGCCATGGAGATGGCTGCTGTATTAGAGGAGGATGCAAGGAACAGGATGAGTGTGCCACCAAGAAACCAATCAAGGGGGAGTTCTTGATGTTTGGCAACAAAAGATTTTAAAGGGATGTTGACGAGGCAGGTCTTTAGGCAATAGAATTTGCGATAAAGTTATTTTGCAAATATTTTAATAAAATAAAATGTCAATGACACCAAGTTAAAAAAATAAAATGAAATAAAATGCAGCCTCACAGCAAGCTGCCACTTCCTCCCATTCTACTACTTAGTCCCCACACTTATGTCTTTCCCAGCCTCACATGGACCCTACCACTTAAGTGAGGAAACTACCAAAATATAAATAATCACGATGCCAATGATGATCCTCAGTTCTGGTAAAAAACACTTTAAATATAAGTACCTATATTATATACACTGCACACATATTCTCAAAGTCAGCCAATAACTACAGAAAACCCACTCTGTTGCTCTCCTCTACTGCTCCTCTCGTGCAAACTAGTCTTCACTACCCACAGACAGGTGACTTACAGAAGACAAGAGGAAAACCAATCAAAACACTGAACTATGTCCACCAAACAAACTCCACTATCAAAATACAAACAGAAACTTGTGATCAAACAACAACAAAGAGGCAAGGAGTGACTTCAGTGAGATGGAGCGAGATGAGCTTATAGTCACACAGCAGAAGACAGACAATACATAAGACTTTAAATTACAACTGTCATTCTAGTATAAGGAGCTTTGAAGAAAAAAAAAAAGCAGAAAAAAAATCGTTCACCCACTATTATTATCCTCATCACATAGTGGTAATATTCTTATAATAGTGAGTCAGTGACCCAAGGGACAATCCCCACCAAGGTTTAAATATCTGAGACTCTCCATCATTTGGTTTTAGAACTGAAGAATCCTCATTGATAAGATTTTCAATGTCTTCCAGGAAGTCCAGTCACTTTCTTTCCAGGCTCCTTAAACTACCATCACCTAAGTGACTGAGAACCTACACAGACAAACTGTCATACTAAAACATCAAATTAGTCTTTAAACGTGTAATTTGCTTCACATTACTATACTATTACTACTTGCTGAACATGTTTTCTTGTGCAGAAATGAATGAGTGTCAGATGCCTGATGTTTTTGTTGAGTCCAACCTTTTCTTTAAAGGCACCGTGTGGTTGACATGTGGTTTTAAGTAAATTCCTTTAACAACTTCTGCATAGCCAGATATTGTACAATTTCACACAGACACTCTGATAACATAATGAACTCTGACATTTACAAACACATATATGAAGCAGACAGGCAGAGGAATACGGCCATAGTGATAGATGTAGCGATACCGAATGACAGCAACATCAGGAAGAAGGAACACGAGAAGCTTGAAGTACCGAGGGCTCAAAGAAGAGCTAGAGAAGATGTGGAGGCTGAAGGTAACAGTGGTCCCAGTGGTAATCGCTAGATATCTGTCTAGAAGAGTTCAGTCCTAGGACAAGCTAAGATACTCCGCAGGACCTTCCAGCTCTCAGGCCTCTGGTAGAGGACCTGAACTTGAGGGATAGACCGTTAGCAGGTGCAAAATCGCTCAAATACAAATTCAGTTTGTCCAACAGTTTATTTTGTAGTAAAATAGCAACAAAATTAGAGATGGACCAGTCCGATATTACGCATCGGTCCAATACTGACCTAAATTACTGGATCGGATATCGGAGAGAAATGAAAAAATGTAATCCGATCTGAAGTATCACAAAAGCACCTCACAAAACTTGTGATATGGTGTAACCCAGCTCGGAGCTGTATGCGTCACGTGATAGAGCAGCTGTGGCGTGCGAGACCTGTCGGTGGTCTGGTGGAGCATTTGGAGCCTCGCTACGTGCTTCCAAACCACGCCATTTCATCTCGGAGAAAACTATCCCAGAGAAGTAAAGCAAGTGTGTAAGTTCTCTAAATGTTTGTATAGTATTTCCACGTTAAGCTTAACAACCAATATATGGAGCCACAGCCGGACTGACCATCGGAGTTCCATATTGAAGTGAAAAGAAACGCAATGTTTCCCGTACTTCAGCTAGAATAAAAAACATACACAAAGCTGGAGTTATTCTGTGTCTTTGCTGCACAGCTGCCTCTTCCCTCTCATTCTCTCCCCTCCCTCTCCTGTTGTTACTTCAATCATGAAAGTGATCAATGATCAGCTGATCAGCTTTTCTGTCGCAAGTCCCGTCTCTCTTGTTTGTTTGTCTACTTTGCACCAGAAAGAGGAAACCAGCGAATAAACAACAGCAGCATGTTTAAGCTTGATAAGCTGTTGTTAGAATTTATTTAATATTACTATCTAGTATCAGCTGATGTTTGCTGGAGCCACAGCAGTAGGTTTAAGTTTGTTAGATTGATCAGTATTGCTTAACTATGAAATATTTTGGGCACAGTGTATTTTTTGCATACAGGTTTAACAGAATAGCTTTAGTGTTTTGCTTTTTAACACTTGAAATGAACCTATAGAAAATGCAGCAAGATATTTATAAAAAAGAAAAAAAAAACTGTTTATTGATTATAAAATACACTACAGGTCCTTCTCAAAAAATTAGCATATTGTGATAAAGTTCATTATTTTCTGCAATGTACTGATAAACATTAGAGTTTCTATATATTTTAGATTCATTACACACAACTTAAGTAGTTCAAGCCTTAAATTGTTTTAATATTGATGATTTTGGCATACAGCTCATGAAAACCCAAAATTCCTGTTTCAAAAAATTAGCATATTACATCCGACCAATAAAAAAAAAGTGTTTTGAATACAAAAAAAGTCAACCTTCAAATAATTATGTTCAGTTATGCACTCAATACTTGGTCGGGAATCCTTTTGCAGAAATGACTGCTTCAATGCGGCGTGGCATGGAGGCAATCAGCCTGTGGCACTGCTGAGGTGTTATGGAGGCCCAGGATGCTTCGATAGCGGCCTTAAGCTCATCCAGAGTGTTGGGTCTTGCATCTCTCAACTTTCTCTTCACAATATCCCACAGATT
>VUQR01010463.1:17404-42920 GCA_015108515.1 Hemichromis elongatus | reverse complement strand
CATTTTGATCATTTTTAATTCTATTTAAAAAAAAAAAAAAAAAAAAGGTTGTGTAAAAACACATATGGAAGTTTTTGTATGCAAGCATGTGCCTCTTTTTCCAGATTATCTGGTATTATTTTGATCTTTCCAGTTAATCTGTACAGCAGCACATGCACTGCACACTCACTGCCGGGCTGATTTATCTCTCAGCAGATTCCTTCAGAGAGGCCCGGTCCGCATCAAATGTTTGGAAAAGGATGTTGTTTTAAAACTACTGTCAACTTCTCATTAAACAGACTCCAAACAGGACTGGACTCGCGTTTGATCTGTTATTACCGCCCGTCTTCCATTCCTCATTGGTTCTGTTTCACTCTTGCAGGCTACTAATGGTAATGATCCCTGGTCGGCGTGGAACGCGGACCAATCAGGGGGTCCCACCAACAACTGGGCATCTAATCCAGAGGGCACACAGACTGGGAAGAGCGCTCCTGACCCCTGGGCCCCTGTATCACATGGTCACCCTCAGGCTTACCAAGGCCCAGGTAAAGAAAAGCTTTAGAAACCATTGGTGTCTTAGTAGAAGCATAATATAATTTTTTTATTACTATAAAATCACTTTAATATCCTGTCACAGTTTTAAATTTCAACTTTCTCTCTTGTGGCCGTCGTCGCACACTGCTGTGTTTATGTCATTCCAAAGTATGTAAGCTTCATTTTCACAGCAATTTTTAATGTGGTTACAGGAAAGGGAAAGTCACACAATGGTTTTGGCTCATCATACTGCCTCGTGAAACAGCTTAGCTCACTCTTTGCTTGTTAAACTGTTTTTCTGCATAAGATGTGCTGTATGTATGGCTGCAGGGGAGGGAGCAGTTCGACAAACTCGAGTGACTTCAGAGTCTCTCGCATTTAATGCATCAAACAGTCAGGCTCACGTTGGTTAGTTAGGTCGTTTTGTCACAATCACAAGTGGTTGACGTGACCCTAGTTGTTGCTTCAAACAGCCTCTGGTGCTTTTTAGTGATTCCGCATGAGTGTTTGAGCTCTGCTGACATTTGAATTGCAAACAGAAAACAACTTGCGAGTTTGAGGCAAATACAAAAGATACATTAGGCATTTTTGTTAATTTTTTGATTCATGCTTCATATCAAGTGTTTTGGAATTAGGCTTTCTGAAAAGTTCATTTTTAGATATGTAAGTGAGGCATTATTTGATTAATTTTGCATATTTTTTTAGACCATTGGATAAGGCGGTGTTTAAAGTTCATTAACTATTGTTGCAACAAATTGTTATACCGAGTGTTTTTATTACTCCACAAATCAGAAACTACTGTCAGTAGTTAGGAAAGGTCCATTGACTCTTTCTTTTCAGTGATAAGATGTTCAAGAAGTCAGGCTTTTATATATTGATTAAAAAAACTTTTAGATTAAAAATGGAATAAAGTGCTAGTGACCGAGTGTGTGAGGAGAAATAAATAATATGTGATGTAGGAAAAATGTATGTTTTTTTATGCTTCTTTTCCCGAGGCGTGAGGAAGAGATTAAAATTGCAATTATGATTTTTGCCATGATTAAGCAGCCAGTTAAAAGGTGTTTGCATCACAGAACAGTATAAAAATAATTTTTTTTATATCCTCTCCTTCATTTTAACTCTGATATGAACAGAAATGCATGCTGTGTACAGTAAGCCCTGTAATCTTGAACGCCACATACTGTATTTGACAATACTACGTCAGTCAGATTGTCACAGATTTGCAGTGACTGTAACTCCTGGATGTGGTTTTTTTCTTGCTTGTGCAGTCCCGCCACAGAGAGAAGCTCCAGCACGAGGACAGAACGATCAAATCATGATTGTGTTTTCGCTAGACGGTGGAAAATTGTGCCTCACTCATGACTCAGAAGAACAAATTACTTGAGCTGTTTTTTATATTCTTCACTTTTTTTTTTGTAAAAAAAGAAAAAAGAAAAAGGACATCGGAAAAATGGTCAGAGGGGAAATTAACAGACTTTTCCTGTTTCTCTCTTGCTAAAGACATCTACCCATATCCTTACCTTATTGATTACACAGGTATTTCTTTTATTGCTTTTTGGAAGCCTGTTGCTCATTTTTGTGTGTGAATAACATGAAGAAAGAAACTTTTCTTTGAAAGCATGTGTGTACAGTTTGAGACTAACAATATTATTTGTATAGAGGAGCTTTGTTAGATAAAGATCAGTAACTACACAGAAATCAAGTTTTCAGTTATAGACTTTGGTGAGTGGTGCAGGAATAAACCTTTAAACATTTGTAGTTTTACACAAAAATTTTCTTGGCAGGACTACGTTTGTTTTTCGTAATTGTTTATCTTTATGCTTTACGGCTAATGTATGCATTTTAAGTTTCCAGACACAAGGTGGAGGAGACTGGCTGAGGCTGTGGCTTAGCAGCAGGTTAAATTTACCCCAATTGTTTACCCCTAGTTGGCCAACTGGCTTCGGAGCAGGTGGCAGACCACAGCAACACATTTGCTGTGTCTTTTGTAGTGTTTCGTTTGGATTTTGATGGTGATCTGATTGCTGTAGAAAGGAGTGGTGCAGGGCCCGAGGTTGTCCTCCCGTGCGTGTCTGTGGGGGGTTGCAGGAGTAGGGTTATCAGCAGTAAACAGGCACACGTACACAACACGCACTTCTCAAGTAACTGATCTGACACAGGGACTCATTGATTTTCAGTTTTGTTTTTTAAATGTATGAGTGTGATTCAGCAGGCCCACATGGAGATAGATAGTTTATTTTCTGTTATTTGTATAATATGATATTTTACGTGCTAGTTTTCAGTTTTAACTAAATATGTTCTCTTACTGCCTGCTGCCTGATTCAGATTATACGGGTCCGACACCAACCACCAATCCTGCTTTGAACTGTGTCAATGCGTTTTGAACCTTGCTTTGAAGTGAAGTGTGCACCCTCTGACAAAAGCAATGATCTAGATATCATGTCTACTGCAGTATGCATGCACTATTTTCCCAAAGGAGATGTGCTCAAGGACAAATTTAAGCTCGGCAGTGTGCAATATTTTTAGCCATTTAATTTAAAACGAGACTGGTGATGCTTAAAATCTTAAAGCATGAGAACCATTAATAGATTTGCATTGCTTCTGATATAAATGTGTGCTGCATGCCCTCATGCTCAAACAACTGACAACAGTATCTCAAGAAAAAAACTATTATGTTATATTTAGACCCACACGGAGTAACGCTCAGTCGAGCATTAAGGTGTGATTTTCACACAACTCTTGTAGGAACATCTATAAATATAGTATAAGTTGTACAGAGTGCTATTTTTTGTGCATGTGATTTTAAAACAAACAACTTGGTGTACACGAATCTGACCTCAGGGGCAGAGGATGACGAGTGGGACGATGAATGGGATGACATGAAATCCACTGGCGGTTATGCTGAGTCAGAAGCCGGAGACAGCGGAGCGTTGCAGAGGGGCGGATCACATGCAACTTCAATGAAAATCTCCCTCAACAAGTAAGAGTTAATAAGTCAGTAACGTGTCTGGCTTCAAATCAGCTGTTAACATAAAATAAGCTGCACAGTACGGTTTGAGCTGCTGATCAGAGTTTGGACAGCAGGATTTACTTAGGCCGAAGTGTGTACAGGCTTTTACCGTAAATAATAAGAAGTTGGGTTACTGCAACACAGAGTTATCTAGTTCTAACTCATCTACGCTAGACTAATCAGGAAATTTTGTCTTGCATCTTTGAGCAGGTTCCCTGGGTTCTCCAAGTCCGGTCCGGAGCTCTACCTCCTTTGCAAGCAGCCTGTAAAGGGCAAAGAAAGGCTTCCAATTTATGTAGGTCATCTCCAAATGTTTGTGCAAGCTCTGTTTAAAAAAAAAAAAAATTTCATAATGTGTTTCTTCAGTTCTGTTAGAACATCAACGTGCGTCCTATTAAGTTATTACACAGAAGTCACGAGTCATAATTAAAAACCTGTGGCTAAATTTTTTCTGTCAGAATATTCGCCTTTATATGAAGTGGTATTTGTAGCATCTTTTGCCAGCTCGCCACATGTTTGTGTGGTGCAGTAGACTTCTAAATCTTGATGTTTTGTGCTCAGACGGGAGAAGTTGGTCCAGTGTGGTCTTACCCAGAAACACAGCTAGACTGTGTTGTAGCCGATCCCAAAAAAGGCTCAAAGATGTATGGCCTCAAGAGCTACATTGAGTACCAAGTCACACCCAGTGTAAGTATCCAAGAGCTTTTTTTTAGGTTATCAAATCAACTAAATGCACTAAGCTTTAGACACATAAATAAATAGGAGTGAAATGTATATTTTTACTTCCTTTAATGGAAGATGTACTTTTTTTTTTTCATGTCATGCAGACCACAAACCGACCCGTCAATCACAGATATAAGCACTTTGACTGGTTGTATGAAAGGCTTCTGGAGAAATTTGGGTCAGCCATTCCCATCCCTTCTTTACCAGATAAGCAGGTTACAGGTAGGTTCCTGAATCTCACACCAGCCAATAAATGTTGGGGAGTATGTTACAGTTATAAATTGAATACAGGTTTTTTTTTCTCCCTTTCTTTACGCATTGATCTCTTTTAAAAGGCCGTTTTGAAGAAGAGTTTATTAAGATGCGTATGGAGCGGTTACAGGGTTGGATGACCAGGATGTGCAGGCACCCTGTCGTTTCCAGCAGTGAAGTATTTCAGCTTTTTGTCACCTACAAGGATGAGAAGGTAAACTGATTTCTCCACTTCCCCTCTTTTAAGGTCTTTGAGGTTGTGTGTTCTAAGACTGTGTTGCTGAAATCTGCCAGCTTTTGCGTCTGAAATCAGTCTTACATGAATGATTTGGGGCATCAGTTAGTTATTTAAAGCTAATGTAACAAAATAATATGGATTATATAACTACAGAATAATTAGCTATTGCCAGTTGCCTGAGTTAAGGCGTGCCCATGTTTGTGTACAACTAAAAAAGGTACTTTTGGCTGCGCCATATTTCCCAAGCGATGGATCCGCATGTTTGATTTGGCACAGATTTTGCACTGGATGCACTTCCTGACACAACCCTCCCATTCATCCAGGATTGGGACCTCCACACAGGAAGGCATCACCTTGTGGTGCTGTTTAGCAGTTGCATTTAATAAGCTAATTGCTTACAGATTTTAAATTCTCAACTAGACAGACCGCTTAATTAGCAAAATCAAACGAATTAAAATCATGCCGAAACAGCCGATGTAGAATCCTTTAGTTGTCCGGTTGACAAGCCTTCGGTACACAAGTGGAAAATTAGCACAGATATTAATTGTGCCCAAAATTACCTGAATTTGTTGGTTATGATTTTGACCATAACTCAGTAATTTTTATGCTAATTATTACAACACGGGACTAAAATGTAAGCAAAGCAAAAGCTCAGCTTCACTTTGACTTTATAATGTGTCGCAGAAACCCTTTTCTGGCTGTCATTTAACCCCATAATTGAGAGCATATTGTATGCTTGGAATGACACTGAATTTGCGACAAACGACAAACTGCAAACAACCGCAGAAAGTCACTACCTACCTTCTTCTACCTTCTTTCTGGCAAATGTTGAACAGATCAAAACTAAGATTGTTCTTACTGATAGTTTAGAGTTGGGGCTTATTTTGTGGCGTTAATTATTTCTTTTTTAATTAAAACGGTTGATTGTTACAGGACTGGAAGATGGGCAAGAGAAAAGCAGAGAAGGATGAGACGGTAGGAGTGATGATCTTCTCCACAATAGAGCCCGAAGCTCCAGACCTGGACCTGGTAGAAGTGTGAGTTTTACAAAGAGAAAACTAGAGCACCAGAAAGTGTTTATGTAACTTGTGTGTGATACTGTATTGCATAATTCATGCCAGTGGTGTTCTTCATTCACAGAGAACAGAAATGTGAGCAGTTCAGCAGGTTTACCAAATCCATGGATGACGGGGTGAAGGAAATCCTCACAGTGGGGCATGAACACTGGAAGAGATGCACAGGCCGTATGTTCACACCGCGCTCAAGCTAAATAAGTGTTTAGCACACATAGGCCACACCTTAAGTCTGTGCTGTAATTAGTATTTACATTAAACGTTCATTATTCTGAATATTTTGTCAACTTAGAAAGATGGGGTGGAAATATCTTTGTTACTTTGTTCATTTGTTTTTCCGTAGCTCTCCCCAAAGAGTATCAGAGAATCGGCAAAGCCTTCCAAAACCTTTCCTCTGTCTTCACCAGCAGCGGATACCAAGGTACGGAGCACAAATATCGACCTGAGGCATTTTCCCAGGTGTAAGTTCTGTGTTAGTCACACTGCTGTTGTAGGTTACAGCTGGAGACATCTGGATCTGCTGTATTTAGCAACTGTAACAGTCAAAGCTATTGTGTAATTTTTTTTATGTGGACTTTGGTTTTGAAATCAAGTGCTCGCTATTTCCAGTTAGGAAACATTATGATGTATTTTAACAGTGTTTCTCGTTGCAGGTGAGTCAACCCTGACCGATGCCATGACAGCAGCTGGGAAGACATACGAAGAGATAGCTCAGCTGGTTGCAGAGCAGGTACGTTCTTTGACCGCTGTTGTAAAATAATCTGTGACTGCTATTAAAAGTACTTTTCCTCCTGTGAGAATAGAGAAAGGGGTGAGGCAACATCTTTCTGTGGCCATTGTCTGTGTTCACTGCATGTCTCAATATCTGCGATCATTTCCTACTGCCCTCGTTGCTGACCTCTTTAAACCAGTGTCCTGCTCGTGAATTTTTATCTGTGCAGGAAGAGACTTTCGACAAACTTATTCCTAGTGCTTCCTCAGTGTTGCTTTGACCTCATATATCAACGTGGCTTTTTTTAATAACTGAATGACCCAATAAGTGTACAATGTAATAAAGTCCATTTTTTGGCCTTTTTGATGTCCCAGCAGCTTCCAGAGGAAGGATTCATGTGGTAAGCTTTGTTAGTGATCTGGTAGTATTGTGATTTTATTTCGGTGAAACCTGTGATACGGTTTAGTGTTGGAGAAAGACACGGATACACCTCAGGGCACAAAAGGAAACGGTGCAATTTATCTGACCAAAATGATGCAAACGGCAATCCCCTACAGAATAAGGTCAATAATAATTTAAAATGATTGGCTAAATATTTTGTGTTTTATTTCTGTTTCATCTCATCTCAGTGTGTCTCCCTGCTCGATGTTTCTCTGAATACATATTTTATATATAGTACTGCTATTTAAAACACAGATACACAAAAAGAAACTACACTGAATTATGGTTTCATTGTATTTTCTCTTATCAGGCTCTTGCATTCCTTCCTGCTCTGGTTTATTTTCTTCTATTTTTAAGTACTGGTGACTTTTACCTTTTTACATTTATAGCTTGATGTTCGTGTCTATTTTTTTTTTCTCAGCCCAAGAAGGACCTTCACTATCTCATGGAGACCAATAATGAATACAAAGGACTACTTGGATGTTTTCCAGACACCATTGGAGTCCACAAGGTACACAAACACCCATGGCACAGGAAATGGGATGAAATGTTCAAAAGGTTTAAATGCAAACACTTGCCTGGAATTGGGCGTCTGATAGAAAAAGAGGTGCTGGGCGTGTCGCAGTATAGATCGTACAGACTTCCATCATACCAACATCTTGCTTTATTTATACATTTACATATACACACCCCCACATGCTAACACATGCATTTTCATCCTTCACCTACAGTATAAGGAAAACTGTTTAAAAACTGTGAAAAAAAGTTAATTATCCTTTTTTTCCCCTCAGATTACAAAAGAACTTGGGAACGTGTATGCCCGCACATTTTGCATATACAGTCATTTTGAGGGATCCAGTGGTTTTCTAAGTCCTTTTTGAGTAATGTAGAAGAAAATTGCCTATGCACTCCATACTAAAACATGAGCAATTTCTGTTTTTCTTAGTTATTATCATTGCAAAGTGAATACAGTGAAGCCCCTGACTACTGATGTCTAGGGCCTGTGCTATTTACAGAAATCAATATAGTGGGTGTTCCCAAAACTGGCTAACACATGCCCAAACGGTCTATGATAGGGTAAAAATAGCACAGCAGAGGAAAACATGCACCAGATTGAAGCAAAAATTAACAAGTAGTAGTGTGTGTTCATATTGTCATACAAGGTTTAAATATGCTTCCTTAGTCTAACTAAAGTGTCTTATGTTTATCCTTGATCCCTGCAGGCAGCCATAGACAAAGTGAAGGAGGGTGACAAGCTGGTAGCTGCCAGTAAAATTACTCAGCAGGATAAAGTCACCATGGCTAAACGTGCCAGCACCATGTCGTATGCATTACAAGGTACGGCACGGTCACAGATATTAAAGTAATGTGCTTTATCGCCGCATGTGTTCTGATCGCCGTGGATTCTCTTGTCTTGTGCTGCAGCTGAAATGAACCACTTCCATAGCAACCGTATCTATGACTACAACAGGGTCATGCAGTTGTACCTGGAGGAGCAAGTCAAGTTTTACGAGACGGTAAAGGCGTTTAAATAGAGCATTTCTCACAGTAAATTTGACTCTGAAACAGTTTGTCCTTTTCGCTTCTTTATTACCTGGAAAGCAGTTGCTTTCTGCTTACGAATTGACAATACGACCGCGCCACATGACCACTCTGACCTTTTTGTATTAATGCTCGTTTGTCTTCCTCTGCACCCCCCTCACAGATCGCTGAGAAGCTGAGACAAGCACACAGTCAGTTCACTACAATGTGAAAGCGGCCGCTGGCTGTCTTGCACTAAAGGACGAGAAGATTTAAACCAGCTCAAGATCCAAAATAATTTTGCTTATTTTGCATTTTTCAACCCCTCTCCCCTTTAATTTAAATTTCACTTCTATATTTCTCTTACCTCATCTCCTCTTTTTCTGACTCATCCCGACAGTCCCTGCTTGTGATCTCTGCTACTTCGACGTTAAAGAGTACGAACAACATCTGAAAATGTTTTGGGAGTAACAGCAGCTGTAATTCTTATCCTCTGTTCAAGGTCCACAGCTGGTAGCACAAATCCATGTTGCAGTTATAGTGGCCATGAACTCGAACCTTGGCCATTCTTTAACGTGATACAGTTTGTTTTTGTACAGCTTCAGGTGCAAACATAACCATCTATCTCAAAGTAATGCTCTGCAGCTTTCACTTTTATTCCATGTTAATAATGATACAGGAAAGGATGCCAAATACCAAAGCTATTATCTGCTCTGCCAATAAGGAAAGCCAGGAAGTTCACTTCTAAATGTATCCTAAATAATGTATTCAAGCTTTACTGTAGGTTCATTTGAATAATTATGTTACATTAATTGTATTTATGTTTAAAAAGAAATCCACACTATGGTTAGTAGAAGCATTCCTTTAAGGACTCAGATCTTGAAAGAGTTAGCAAAGGCAGTGTGTGCGTCCTCCCCGTGTGTGACCACCACTCGCAGCTCCCAGCTCCCCTTCATCCTTCACTTCCTCAAAAGCGAACAGGAAGCTCCACCTTCTTCCTGTTTTCCCCTTTGAGAAAAATTGAAATGGTCAACGTGGTTGGCACCCCGAATCTCCAGCGTGCTCACACACTGCAGTTTGCATTTTAAGAAACAGAATCTGGAATAAATCTTTTTTTTTTCTCTTCTCTTCTTTTCTTTTTTCTCTTTTTTAAACATTTAAATGAAAAGTCATTGGATCACTGCTCTCCTGCCAGACTACTTAATTTTCTCTCAGTACTTCTAAAGAATATTTGCCCTTTTTGACACAGTCATTGTTTGACATGATGGTACAAAAATAAAGTCATCTGTAAAAATTTGTACTATAAGAGGAGGTCAGATGAGCCATGGGTTATATCATGTTCTTGCTTATCACCGCCTAGTTTTCAAATCAGTCTCTAATCTTGTTCACACTTTGTTAGAAAATATAAATTCTACTGGAGCTATCAGGGGTTTCTTGTAATTGATATATTATGTATAGAACTATTTGCAATACATGTCATTTAAAAAGAAGGAAAAATTCAGTTTGATTTATTAAACAATGATTTGTACTCATTGGGATTTCATTTATTGCATGTGTGCGTGTGTGTTTCTTTGTGTGTGTTTTGAAAGAGTCCTCAACTTGTTCTCTGTGTGACTCGGAGTGGACGGCACACTACGCACCCGGATTTCCTCACACTAAAGCCTTTATTCGCTTCAGCAGATTCTTGCGTAGATATGGACAGGAATGGGAATGAGCTGGCAGCTTGTGTGAAGAGTGCATTTTGTGAATTCTTGTAGTGAAGGAAGTGAAAGAGCCCTTTTTACCCTGCTCTCATCTCACGCTGCCATCAGGTGCAGTTGTTCATGTCAGCCACAGTCACTGTATGAAGAGATCCTATCAAATGGAATAAACTGCCCTGTGTTTATTGCTTCACAAAACCATACAGAAAGCTTGCAGAATTATTTTCCAGTTTTTGCAAGAGTTTGAACTGCTATATTGCAGTCCTGAGGCTTTTTGGCAATACATCTGCTAAACGCATACTATATTAACATGAAATGCTATTGGTCTGTTGAAACCAAAGGTTTAAATCAATATGATGGAAGTAACTAGCGGATGCTACAGAGAATGTATTATGTGTAGAATGATATACAGCAATGCATGCCATGCTATTTAAAAAAAGATGTATAGTCATGCATAACTTATGAGGCATATAGACTGCCAACTGTAGGAGTCTGAGTGCTGCATTACACACAGCCTATTTCCTAGCTCACATGAGCTACATCCTGCTCATGTGCTCTGCTGCTCAGTGCTACCCCTTTCTGGCACCATGGCCACATAGACTGATTTGTCACTTTTTTATGGCATGTGCTTTTTTTTCTGGACCTTGTTAAAGGTCAATTTAAACACTCGTGGAATGTGTTATAAATGTATAATAATGCCCTGTGCATTATGTAAGATGCTCATAATGCATTACAGATAAGACCTTGATGGAGAGGGGATGCTATGCTTCTAGATTCTGAATGCGAAACATCTTTAAGCCACATTTTATAAGTACATATAGTGTTTATTGCACAATTCATACATTTATTTGTATGTATATGGAGTCTAGTAATATCAAACCCTTTTTATTTCAAAGACTTTTTTGTTTATACAATTGATTAAAACAAAAGATGAAGTCCAAAATAAAACATGTAAAACATAAAACTGGCAATAGAGTGATTACAAATATGCAATAAGCACATAAATGCAAAGCATTGTGTGTGTCATGTGATTCTTTTCAGTTGCAGGTTGTCTCCACATGGTGGCTAGAAGAAACATTTTGGCTGGTATTTTACACGTTAATGTCAACAAACTATAGTACAAAAAAGTATAAAACAAGGACGACTTCACTTACCAGGAGTGAGTTGGGGGGGGGGGGGAATCAGCAAACAGGAAGATTTTCATATTCACACAATACAACATGGATATCAGCTGCAGTCACGTAAGATTTAAAACAGAGGTTACCGGGTAGGTCAGCTCAACACACAAAATGTTTCCTGAGCACACAATAAAATGTAATCATCAACATCTTCACCATCACGTATCTTCATCCCTACGATTGCTGCCAGGGACGCCAGTTCCTGTGTCCTCACCATTGTTATGGTGACGAGCGGCTTTGGAAGCTGCGTGGTCGGATCATCATGCTTACTTTGCGTAGGGAATAGTAATCAGAGTCTTTCCAGGAGTGCCAAACAATTCCATCCGGACCCAGCGGCCCTCGCCCTTTGGGAGTGTAGTGGCCTCCCTGCATGATGAAGAAGAAAATGAGTGTTTGTCTTAAAAAAAGGAAAAATTAGGGTAGTCTGTGTATCCTTACCCTGTAATAGACTCCATTAAGATTGGCGTAGAAGCACTGGTTATACCACCAACCGCCATGTGAGATCTCAGCACAGATGTTTCCACTGTCTGGCGTACTGAAGCCCTGCTTATCGTGGTACCAACTGAAAGAGTCCTGAACCGTACCACTGAAGCCTGACACATGGAGACGGTACTGATGCTCCTCATCTTCCACACTGCAAGAAATTATGTTAGGAATATTCAGCCTAATGAAAGCCCGTACAGTTTGTCACCTGCCATCTGACGCTAACCTGAAGCTCTGGTAGAGGGCATGCTTGTGCTTGTTGCTCCAGTCTTCCAGGTCAATGCGCAGGCTGTAGTCTCCCTGAGTACTCAGATCATGTATGTGGTCATTGCCTAACCAGAACTCTGAGTGCAGCTCACCAAATCCATCCCTGTAGTCCCTCCAGTTGCGGTCAAAGCTCACTGAGCCATCAAATCGCCGCTGAATCACAGTCCAGCCACCACCTGGGAGAAAGTGTACAATTCATTCCATGTTTAATAGGTTATCATCAGCTCTGATGACTATAGATCAGGTACAGAGTATTCAATGCTTTGACCAAAAGATTAAGTAGCTATTAGAAATGGCAGTGCATATCGGTCGGATAATAGGTCTGATATTACATAAAGCGACTGAATCGGCTCAAAAAGCCTACATCAACAGACGAATGGTGGAGGCTTCATGCAACCAATTATCAAGTAGAACTGTACATGAGTAACCATATTTTTTAACCACGCTGATGATGTGGTGTTGTATGGTCATATTAGTCATATCCAAAGTTTTAAATAATGGTCGTCCGCACAGTTAATGTCAGCGAGCCAAAAGCTCAGGTTTTAAACTGCTCCAAAAACTCTGTTTTAGTCAGGTATTTCTACTCTTGGGTCTGTATGATGTCACTAAGAGTGGATATGATCATACAGTCATTTCAGCCACACAGCTCTGGCTGTGAGCACAGACCTGCTGTTTGAATCTTTTGTTTTGAGGGGCAGCAAATCAGAAGAAAGTTGGCTTAAAGTGAGGAGGAAGTGGGGGGATAAAAACAGATTCTTTTAGACAGTAAATGACCTCAGGGACTTCACCAAGGATGAGTATGAAATCATGCAGTGCTACTATAGTAAAGTCCCAGAATAATAACATGGAGTTGAAAAAATTACTACCATAGCTCCCCTTAATCAGGACTGCTTGCACATGACTCACCATCTGTGTCCATATCGCAATAGACTTCCACAGGCATCCCGGCCAGTGATGGCACCACAGTGTAAAGGCCAGATTTCCTGACACCATTGTGGTAGATAGAGGCACAGTCTATAGGACAGTTCCTTACATGCTGAATCTCTGAAAGAAGAGTAAAACAGGCAAGACAGTGCCAGAGAATATCAGCAAGTAGTATTTGGCACCCTCTGCTGGAACATGATTGCTTGAGCATGTACCTGGGTGCAGTGCATCGTGAGCATTCATGAGAGGATTGGGTCGGACAATGTTGATCAAACAGCCAGGGCTTCTTTTTACTTTATCCACCAGAAGTGTCAGATTATGGAGTTGGTTCTAAACATAAAGACAAGCAGAGGCCAACACTCAAAAACACATTTGCTACACTTTATGACAAAACAAACAGAGAAGAAATTCTAAGAAAATATCCCCAAATAGTAATAACCTGAAGGTCTAGGATTAGAGTCCCCTGTAAGTGCAGCAGGGTCGTGGCTTCAGCGTAGTGCAGCTCCAACTCATGAAAACGCTGTTCCAAGGAGACGTTCAAGTGGACCCTCTCTTCACTCTGAAAGCATTGAAGTAGAAACACAGACACAGACTCACATGTAAATGAAAGCACGTGCAACAACTGAGAGAAGTCCATTTTTAAATTTAAAAAAATAAAGGAAAGAAATCACACAGGAACCCTTCATTCACATGTTAGGACTTGCAATATCTGCCAAACCAAAAACAAAGTCTCCATCCATTCATCCATCCATCCATCAGGGAAGGTTCATTGGGCCTGCAGAAGCCCAGACCTCCCTCTCCCTGGCTACATCCCAAAGTTCATCTGAGGAAACACTGAGACGTTCCCAAGCTAGCCAAGAGATATAATCTCTCCAGCATGTCCTGGGATTGCCTCAGGGCCTCTTCTACACCAAACACAGGAAACGTGTGGAGCAAGTCCACTTGTAATACTTAAACCCAGATTAATCTATTCAGAGCTCAGACACATCACCACCACCACCATCTCCCATCACCACAAACCCCAGAGCCCTCTCCCTTGTTTTGTGCTTCCTGTGCAACACACAAGACACGAGCTACTTCAACTGTGGCCACTGACCAAACTAGCTGAGTGTCTCTGTTTAAGCTCACAGTGAGACGAATGAGGCAACACATGCAAGAGTAGGACGCTAATCCTGTTAGTGACTAAGGTCAAGGGCATGCTGGGAGAGAAGCCAGATTGATGACCAAGCACCACATCAGAGTAAAGAACTTCGGCACGTTTCCTGTCGTGGGCGGACATGTTTATTTCGAATCGATTTTTCTATCTATGTTTATTTCAACTGCAGTCAAGGTTTATTTGATCACATATGGCTATTTTTAATACTACACACAGAACAGATTAAGTTATAATAGCCCAAAAAAAGTGAGCTGCTACAGGTATAGTCTTTAAAAAAAACAAGAAAACACATTTTCACACTGTCACAAAATTCTCCACATAGAATCAAAGCGAAAAGGATTGCTGCTCATGGTTGACTCAGGTCTACTAAGTATAGCATCCCCTCTCCTCCCACCTACTTAAGTGTAAATATGGAAGTCACACCTGCAGCTCCAGGACTTTGATACGATGCCGATGGTTCCTCAGCTCCTCCTGCAGCTCAGAGATGGTCTCTTTCAGCGCCATGATCTGCTGTGACCTCTCCTCATTCTCATGCAGCCAGTACGAGACCTCGTCTGTGCAGCGAAACATATCGGGGCATCTGCGCTCATCCAGCTGAGGCAGTGTGGCCACCAGGCGACACATCCCATTCTCCATCACCTGTTGAGGACAGGTTCAGACAGTCGAAACAACACGCCGGGATATGTGAAAGAACAATGCCACTGTCTTTGTTGCTGAATATCAGTTGTTCATTTGTTTTTTTGTCAATGCTCTTATTCATAATCTCATTTTTTCACAGTCATGTTACCTTTTCCTCACTTGTGGAAGTTATTAAACTCTCTAAAATCTCTTAAACACATTCTTTAAAAATAATAGTTGTCTTGTCACCTTAGTGTATCATTTTTATATTTTTTTGCACTTCAAATGTTCTTGGTGGGAACATTATTCTGATTTCTGCTCAGATGGAAAGCTCCTTAAATGAGCTGATGGATCTCTGGTGTAAAAGTGGCAAGCTGTTAGCAGTGATAAGGCTGTGCTGGTATTGTCTGGAGAACATCACTGCAAGATTGTTATCGTAATCACCTGGTTTGTGTACTCCCCGCACTGGGAGCCCCCACCGTTGCGGATAATGGTAGCGTTCAGGCCGTCTGTTTTGGCCTCTGGGAGCAACACGATGAGGATATAAAGTGCAGAGCACATGCTCCACCCGGGAGGGGCAGTTAAGGACAGGAGAGACATTGCTGCCACAGGTTGTAGTCTTTCCCTGCCTTGTCAGCAAGAGTGGGCGTGGGACACCCGGAGTATGTGCTTCACCATGTGAGGCTCTGAGGGCTCTGTCTGCATGGAGCCAAACAAAGACAACACATGCATTATCATGTTACAAGAAAATAATATAACAGAATATATAAAGGAGAAAATATAGTTCACAAAGCCATAAAGACACTTCAAGCTCACACGGATATGATTACTCTGTCAGTCAAGCACTCATTAAGGGTCTGACTTATTATGTTCATAAAGTTATCCACTGTTTTATAGACATAAACTATAAATAAAGGAAGGATCTGAATAATAAACAAACGGTAGCACCTGTGGAAAAGTAGGCGTACTCACCGGATCAAAACACCATTTTCTACCCCATTCCTGTCTTGCATGGGGCCAAGGAGTCCTTTCCATTTTCTTTGTCTTCTTCTTTTGTTTGCGTCTTTCTCTCACTCTGGACGCTTCATGCTCCTTTTCTCTCTCGCCATCTCTCACCCTTGGTTTCCTTCTCAATGTGGACATCCTAGTCCAGTAATCCACCTCTAAGAGGATTCAAATGACTGAGGGGTGGGAAGAAGGCAGGCGTATAAGGAAGTGATAGTGGAATTATGGGTAAAAGCCAAACATGTGTCAAGAGCTGAAAAATATACCAGAAATATCCACGTTTTCTGTTAAATTACCATTTGTCCTGATTACATCAAACAAACTGGCAGAGCAGAGTGTGCGCTGAACTTTTTTTCATGGTTACAGATTTTAGTTGTTCCTTATTATTAAATAAATAAAATGATCATCTTTGATACACACACAGACAAGGATTGCTGTAAGAGTCCCACATAAAGACTGTTTTTGCTTTAGATGCAAACATAATGTAACTAATAAGCATCAGCACACACAGTAAACAAACATCACCCACAGCTAATCCCGCTCTGAGCTAGTAATAAAGGATGATGGGTCTAGAGGTATGATGGGTGCTGATCCTATTACAGTATGAAAGCAAGTCTTTATATTTTTATACCCTTGACTGCAGCTCAGCATGCATGGTCTTATGAAGAAAAGAAAAAAAAACTCTATTGCATGTTCAGTGCAATAAAAAAAATATTTTCCAAACATTCTTCACATCTGTGTTATATCAGTTGAAGAACTGATGCATAGCAAACTGTCAGATCAGTCATTCATCTGGTCTTTTCAAAGAATTCAGCAAATCTCACAGAAGACAAGACAGTGCTTTAACCTCCAAGTATAGATGTAATAAGTAAAAACTGAATTCCACATAGAAACTCTCGGGAACTAGATGCGTCCCTGCGAAATGATGTCTGTAAGGCCACACGGTGGTGCCACGTAACCACTTTATTATCTGCTGTCCTCTTTAGAGCACACTGACCTTTCACATGTCAGAAAAAATACTCCATAGAGTCACAAGAAAGGGCAAGAAGGGAAACATTTTACAACATTAACAAGAGATTAGGACGGTGCACTAAAGAAAGAGATGAGCTACAAGCATAATGTAAATAACAGACTAGTAGGGATTGCAAAGTTTTAAAGTGTCCATTCATCAGCCTGGAAAGAAGGAGATTTTTTCTTTTCCTTTTTTTTTTACCACATACAAACACGGTGCAGGGTCAGCAGATTTACAAAGTGTGGAACATGGAGGAAAGAAATGCAATCAATTTCACCTAATGCTGTCTAATTTTCAGGGATTAAAGAGGAATCATTCAAGTTCATATATATCACGATTGTCACATGTATTATTTTATGATTTACTATATAGAAATACAAAAAGTATTACTACAATAAATAAAAAATACCTAAAGCTATATAAATAAATGCTACCATCCTTTTCTTCATCATCATATGATTGTTGGGGTTTTCTGTTTTCTTTGTGTTATTGTAAGGTCCTTACCTTACAAAATAAAGTGCCTTGAGGCAACTGTTGTTGTTGAAAATAATTATTTTAAAAACTAAAGATTGTAGCCATTTTTAATATGGAACTGCATTTTTTTCATCTAACCATATGTATATACTTTTTAATCCACCCCACATGAAACTGGTTACCCAGTTGTCACCTATGTCCCCCAAAAAGCATGTTGTTTATGATGGCTCACGGTTCAGAGTGGGTTGTCTACTTTTCAGAAGATTAATGGTTTAATCAACACTTCTTGCATCTGTGTGTTGAACTGATCCTGGACAAGATGCTGAACCCCCCCAAGACCCCCTGATGTGTCCATCTGGGGTTGCATATGTGCATGTGCATTAAAAATGTTTTCATGCATGCGGTTTGCCATGTAAAGAATGCTCTGAGTGCTGAAAAGAGTGGAAAAATCACTATATAAGTTACAGTCCATTTACCAGGGACTAGCACAGAGAGAACATTGCAGAAAAACTCAGCTTTGGGTTCAGTGGCGACTAACTTGGAAGTGTGACATTGGCCTTACAGTAAGAAAATTATAGGTTTGAACCTATCCAAAGATGTAGCTGTCAGGTTAACTGGTGAAGTGGTTGTCAGTTTGATGGTGAATGGTTAGCCAGTTGTACCCAGCCTCTCACCAGATGTGTGGGATAGGCTCCCATGAACTGGATAAGCGTGCCAGCATGAGAGGAATGGACCAAGAATCAAGAAGTCTTCATGCATCAAATACATGAAAATCAGGCAAAGTGGACGTGACTAAGCTGGCATTAGTTAGCAATTTGGGTTGACTGCAGTCTAAAGCAGTTGTTTGTAAGATGGAAATCTACAGGAAGTCTACAGACTGACTGATGGGGATTTTTCTCAAAAGAACAGATCCAGGAGACAAACAAAAATTTCTGTTATCTGCTGCACTATATTTGTGACATACTAGAAATATTCAGATCAGCATATTTACTTGTCGGTGTCACTTATCTGTCTAAAGTTTCAATTTCTGTGCCAGCCTTCAAAACGACTGTGTATCAGTAACGACACATGAAAACAGTGTTTTCATCACCTGACAAAGACAGCTTTACATTTGTCATAATGCTAAGCAGCTTTTTCCAGCATGTTGCCATGAAGCTGAGAGCTGAGACTGAGTGATTTGACAGATTGACGGGATGCAGGGTAGGTGTTGATGGTTGAACGTGGGGGTGGAAGACAGGAGGTAGTGTTGGGAGGTATGCCACTTTGTGCTGGGAACATGATGTATTTGCAAAGTGATATGAAAAAGGTTCAAAAGCAAATATAGTTAGAAAATATAGATAGTATAGAAAATATTTATGCAGCTCTCTTCTACTAACTAACAATAAAAGACCTTTCCTTTAAAAGCTCTGTGGAGATCAATCACAACGGCGTCTTCAGTGAATGCCAAAAGATCCTTTGATAGGAGATGAAAATGCTTTTTCAGCTTTATATTCTTCCTCAAAAATTCCAGTGATCTCTCACCCATAAAGAGTGAATCCTGAATAAACAAGTAAATACGCATCATGTATGCAAATGCTGCTAGATGGGACACATAAGGTCACAAGAAGGTTTGATTAGTATGAAAAATAAAGATAGGAAATTATATGCTATGGATTTTACAGCCATTCAGAGGATTCCTCTGCTAATTAGAGTTTAAAAATAGAGGGCATTGTGGCTGCCATGTCATGATAGCATCTCTACCACCTGAAAGAGATTACATTTCTTCTAAGAAGTATATGGAGCCTCGGAAATTACATGTTGTTTGACTCTGTAATTCATTTTCTTAGCACCTTATCCATTTGTGGTAATGGTGGGGTTGCAGTCTATCCCAGCTGACATTGAAATATACCCTGAACAGGTACAATTATAGATTATTACTAAATTTTCCAATTAGTGTGATTAGACTTCAACATATGTGCCTATGATTGCACTTGCAACTCTGCCATCTAATTAGATAGATAGATAGATAGATAGATAGATAGATAGATAGATAGATAGATATCACACATCATTAGTCCTTTTATTATCAGGTAAAAATCTCATTGAGATTAAAACTCTCATTTCCAAGAGAAAGAGAAATGTGATGCTGGTCCAGCCTTTGCAGCTGTAACAACTTTGTCTAGGAGTGCGTTTATGGGAATTCTTGACCATTTTTCCAGTGATTGAAACAACTGAATTCAATGATCTGGATGGTAAACGGTAAATGGACTGATTCTTATACAGCGCTCTTCTACTCATTCACCCCATTCACACCCACTCATACAAGCACTTCTAAACTGAAGTGCAAACTAACCAGCATTCACAAACATTTACACTTTGATGAACGCATCGGAGGGCAACTTGGGGTTAGTATCTTGCCCGAGGATATTTGGCATCCAGACTGGGGAAGCCAAAGATTGGACCACCAACCTTCCAATGAGTAGCTGATCTGCTCTACCACCTGAGCCACATCCAGGATGGGTGAGTGTATAATTTTGACATTAAAGTGTAGTTACCATTATACTCACCTTCTGCACCAGGTGTAACACTCTCCAAAGTAACATAATGTAATGCATTATTGTACTAAATTCAGTCATTACATTACAGTTACAACTGTGTCATTACTTGGGTTAGATGCAATACCATGCGCTTTTCAGCTTGTCTACATAAAGAAGAAAACGATAGAGTAGTTTACAACTTTTGAGGAGTGGAAATTGCTTTTATTTTTATTGCACAATGGACAACAGCGTGACCCTAATCTTCAGCAGGTAAAAAACTGATGAGCAGTCGGGCTAGTAGCATTAAAGCCTCCAGTTTTATCTTTACTTAAAGTCTCTATAAGCTGGTTTTCAACATTGTGTTGTCGATTCAGAGTAATGTGACTAGTAGTGTAAAAAATGAATTTCTCCTGTGGGTAATTTAAACAGCATACTGCATTACTTTTTAAAAAAGTAACAAGTACTAGCCTACTTTTTTTGACCCAACTTGCCACCATGTTTTTCAACTACGTAATTATGAAAAATATTGACGCTTGTAGTAGTTTGCTAGTTATCTGCAATTCATTTCTTAAAGCAAGCAAAACAAGCAGCTGCCACTGCTTTTTATATAGACTTCATTACACTTCAACTCCACAAACATCCACTTAAAGGCTCAGCCTTTAGGTGGATGTTAAGCTATCATCCCGCAACACCTGCTGCACTGGGTGTAGTGTTTCCTTGTACGAGTCACCACTCTCACAACACTAACATTGTGCATGTTTTACATTCAGCAGTTTAATAATACAATACAATGACAAAGCACTTGGTGACAGTGGGAAGGAAAAACTCTTTTAGCAGGAAAGTGTAAAGATGAACACTGCAAGGTAATACGGAAAAATTACAGGCCAAAGTTACAAAACAAAAGCTTGGTCTTGGCTAAAAATTGTTGACATGCGCTTGTATTTTTGAGTGACCAATGAAATCTGACTTTATAACTTCATAAGTGGGCAATCACACCTGAAGAATGAAGACTGAAGTTTTTGTAAACATGAAAAATTAATTATGGTCCTTTGTGGAAGTTTTTTCTACAAAAAAACTGCGGCTTCATGCAACTGAATAAAATGCTGCGGTTGGAGGGGCTGACATTTTCTTCAGATAACAGGATTCTCATTAGCAACAGGAAGGCTTTTAGTATCAGATCAATGCTGGACTTGCCTTCCATTTAAAAAGCTTTATATCTAACTGCATAAAAATAACCGAAAACCAGATAGATGGATTGTTATTAAGCGCTGCCAGCAGTGTCCATTTCCTTTGATTTTTTTCTAATGTGACTTTCATGACAATCTCATGAGAGGCTTTGAGTGCCCACATCAGTCCATCAGTATTAATCATATTGCATCATTCACTACAGGCTTATTTATTTAGTGATCCCGGGCAGCTTAATAATAAGAGATTTAATTTGTTCCATTCATCATGTCTCATGTAAAAAATATTACCAAAAAATACAAAGCTCCATAGAAGAGGTGGGTCAGTCTAGCAGACAGTTGCCCTCTTTGATCATAACAGCGTCAGGTTTAAGCGTCTCGAAGG
This sequence comes from Hemichromis elongatus, assembly GCA_015108515.1. Lineage (NCBI taxonomy): Eukaryota > Metazoa > Chordata > Actinopteri > Cichliformes > Cichlidae > Hemichromis > Hemichromis elongatus. The sequence goes on along the minus strand of VUQR01010463.1, from coordinate 21,535 downwards.
GGTCGCGCAGAGCAAATGGATAAGTCACTGTGTGGTGATGCAGTTTGTTTTTCCAACATGTCTAGGAGCTGGGAGGACCTTTGACCTTCAGCCATCTGCAGTGAGTTCTTCTGTTCTCCTCCAGTGTCTTTCTGAATTATTTATGCGACAACACTGATGCATCAGCAGATTCATCAAGCCCACCACTGCCTGTGTCTCATTGTTTAGCCTGAGGAAAGACTTACTCGACCCAAACGTCTCACTCTCTGTTAACCTAGGTCTCTCTTAATCTGATATAACACAGACAAATGACACATAATGCACTAAATAACACTTTGCTGCATCCAATCAAAAAACTACCTTGAATTTCAGTATTTAAAAAAGAAATCTCTAAAGAGCTGCTTTTGTTGCTAAATACAAAGAGGTAGATGGTATCTTGCATGTGATTTCAAGCTAAAATAAAACCCATCCATTCGTCCCCAGTCATCTTGACCTTCACTTCACATCACAGAAAAAGCATTTCATACATAGTGTGCATTTCATGCATTGGTGCACCAGTGCAAAGTGGGGTTATACGTGTCCTGATGTGCACATCTGTGCAAGCACAGTGAGAAAAGACATGGCTGACAAAATGCGCATTAGCTGGAAAATTTAGTCCCTTTTACTTTGCAAGTGCTGGTACAGTCACCTAAACATTTTCACGCCTTATTACAGAAAACCTGCTCAGAGCACCGAGCACAGAAACACATGGCTGACATTTTCACAGATGTAAACAGATGAAGAACAAAACACGAATGGCCAGAATCTCCTATTAAGAACCGAGGCATTAAAACCATCATAGCCAACCATACATTACAGAGCAGTTTCTAAAGGTTACCTGTTGAAATCTTGAAAAGGCTAAACAAATAGCACAAAGTAAAAATTGGATCAAAAGAGACACTTTCTAGACTCAATTTAATACTGGTAAAAATATCATTCAAAAGTGCCGTCTACCGCAGTTGAATTTCATTCCTGATAACTGCTGTCACATTTAATGTCAGACGTCTGAGACGGGTCTCTCTCTCATGGCATTTGAAAGGTAAGCGTTTGTTTCTTTTGCAGCTGATTTGAAATTAAAATGTTGGGATCAAAGCAGAAATGTGCTGAAGCCAGTAAGTGGTGTGACTTTCAGAAACAGTTTAAACAGTTTGAAGTTACTAGAAGGTTTCATAAAGGAAGAAGCAGAATTTAGAATGATTTTTAATGCAGGATGTTTAGGTGACTTAGGAGGCTTTACTCTCAATGAGATGTACTAGCACACAGCGCCCTGTTCAGTGTTTAGGTCTGGTTAATAATGGAGCAAAACAACAAACATATAGTAATCCCCATAGCCATGTTATGTTCTTTAATTCCTAGAAATTGTCTCTTTTTTTTTTATCTTAGATGTTCTGTTTTTAGTATTTCTTTCTTAGATTTGATGACACCTGCTGATTGAATAAATACTTGTTTTCTGAACACTTTATGTCCCTGTGTCCACATACCCTCTGGCTACCAGCAGCATGGGAACACTCGGAGACCGAACAAAATATAGGCACCAATACACTTACGAAAAGAAAAAAAAAGGCCACGCTGTTTCTTCTGCAGGTAAGTGACAACCTGCTGTTTACACAGCTTTTACACAAAAGCGTTTACACAACCTGCATCACAGGGAAACATATTGATTTTAATAGATGTAAAAATTATGTAAGAACTTAAACTCCTAATGATTTTGACAGCTGAGCTGGTGAGTCACAAATATTTAGTGACTTTTTTTTTCTAAAATGCTGAACGAAAATGAGCTGCATGAACATTTTTGAGGCCACTGCTGCTAATGCAAGAGTGAACCAAACTCCCTGCAGAACCACACACTATATGACAGCCCTTTTCATCGTGTGTGGCTGCTTTTGAGCAGAAAGTGCTGAATTAATGTTTTATGAGTGTGTCTTGGTGTCCCTCCTCTCTCCCTGCCCATGACGTAAAAGGGGCTGCAGCTTCCCATAAATTGCATTATCTATACAGAGTCTTCAGCTGTGGTCTCCTGCTTTTCCTGATTGTTAAAAAAGAAAATAAGGCTGCTGCCATCCCAAAAACACTCATGAGCAGCTCATTGCTATTGCTGACTTTTTGTCACAATGAAATAACTAAGCTCACTATTTTATTTTTAGTGCTATCACTAGTTAGAAATGACTGTTAATGACTGGATATATTTTTATATATCAATATATTGTGATTTATACTTAATTTTCTCCAAAGCCCCCAAAGCTTCTAAATCTGTTATTGTGACTTGTTCCTAACCATGTTTCCAACTAGGGTCATGGGGTGCCTGGAGTACCGTGGCTCTGAGAGGTCAAACACACTGCAACTTAAAAAACAGCAGCAAATAGAAAAATTCTGCAAAAGCCCACAAAACAGAACCGAAGTTTTATTAAACTTGATTAAAAACAACAAAAAGGCTGACTAAGACATCAGTGGGTACAATTAGAAGCTTAGGATCAGGAATTTTTTATATAGTAACTTATCCAAACCACAGAACAGCAGATTAATGACTAACCTCCTGTTGTGGATGCATCATCTCAGATACTCTCTCAGCGCAATGTCTGTCCGTTTTCAGCGTCTTTTTCCTGCCCTGTGATTGCATTTGACTCACAGAAAATTTTATTGAGGGTAAAAATGTTAATGTTCATCCTCCATCTTCGCTCTGCTAATGTGTTTATATTATTCGAACCAGAGCTCTGTTGGTAGCTACCAGGCAACAAACCATTATATACCAGCTGGACCAACTGCTGTTATTTAGTTTTCTGTCTTCATTCATGTCCAAAATCATAACAGACTGTATGTCTTAGTTTTTCAGAATTCCCTCAGTGAGAACATAGTATATCAGTTTTACATGGAAACTAGCGAACTAACTAAATGCTAGCTTCTAAGTTCATCACAGTAAAGTTGGTTGGCTTGTGCTAATGCTAACTTCTTGGTTTAAACAGTGTAAGAATGTTGAATGTGCACAGTTTTGCTTAATTATTTTAGGATCTTGAGAATTGTAATGATATTATTATTGCATAATTTCTCTTCAAATGGAAGAAATATATGCAGAACTAGCTGATGACTGATTTTCATGATGAGGGTGTGCAGTTGGTACGATGAGGCAACATAATGACCTGGGATGAGCCCATTACAAACACTTCCAAGTGATTATATTTTCGGATGAGCATTGCATGAGAGACATGTGGTTGTTATTCAAGGCCATGAAAAATCTGTAATTAAGATATATTTAGTACAATTTAATAATCTAACCCTAAAACTTGTGTCTGAATGATTGTCCTTTGCTTTTTTTAGTGACTCATCGTCCAATCTACTGTACTGTAGGTGGCCATGAAAGTGCAGTGTTAAGAGCAAAGTCATTTGGCTGAGTGGGTGGCTTACTTTCAATGATGACATCATGAGCCTCATTAGGACCCACTGACAGAGCATTCACAACAGCTGACTGACTGCAGCTTTTTCTGTACTCAAACTGTAACTAAATGTATTATTACCCTCCACCTTCTTTTCCCTCAATGTCAAGTTGTTTTGGATGCTATCTCGGGAGTCGGTTGTGCCACTTCTTCTTTTACAGCACAGTGGTAAATGGAAGAGTTATAAAGGTAGGGGGCCTGATTTCAGTGCACAGTTACACAGTGCTTTACCCTTTGAAATAAACCACACATTAAAGATAAGTAAATATCTTCCAGCATAGAGAGACACAGTCACCTGGGGGAAAGATTTAGAAAAAGTTAACCTATAAATGTGAGTTTTTAGTTTTGAAAACACTACAGATTCAGATGACTTGATGGGCTTAGGCAAGCTGTTGCAAAGTTTAGACACTTCAGCCTCAAAAGCTTGTTTGATGGGCTAGGGAGGATTGAGAGATCCACATGAAAAGTGAGTTAGATTAATCGAGATTGACAAAAATTAAAGCGTGATTTCAAATTAGAGGTTGGATTTTTGCAGTTTTTTGCAGTGTTTCTTGGATAAAAGAAACAAGATTGGATGAACTTTCAAATATGAAATGCACATTTCATATTCTGGTCAACAATAATAATAGATTTGATATTAATATCATCCGCTGATCCATATTAGTGGATCAGCAGATGTAATGAC
>VUQR01010463.1:0-11051 GCA_015108515.1 Hemichromis elongatus | reverse complement strand
TATGTGAGAGTGCATGTGTGTGTGTGTGTGTGTGTGTGTGTGTGTGTGTGTGTGTGCGTGTGTGTGTGTGTGTGTGTGAAAGACTGGTTTACGCAAGTCTTTCACATGCACATAAATATGTACAATGCTGCCAATTTCGGCATTTCAGCAGTGGAAGTGCACAATATAAAATAAAATGTGTATTAGTTCTTGTCTTCAAAGATGGTAACTGTCAATCTCTGATCATGACACCATAGATAGCAGCATGTGCATTAAGCATCAAACATGTGAAAGCTGTCAAAGTTCTGCTATGTGGGAAGCAAGGTAGGGTCATAATGCAGGACTGAGAGACAAGGGACTATTTATTTATGTATTGTTGTTACGTAAAAACAAAAGAAAATGACACAAACGCAGACAAAGAAGGAAACTAGGTGCTAAGAACAAAGGAACAAATGAACTCAGAAGAGTCAAAGAGGAACACAGCTTGAGGGAAACATCACAAAGGACAAAAATAAACTTAGGTTTAAATACACAAGGAGAGGAGATGAGGGCAGAGTGGAGACACCTGGTAAACACAGCTGGACTGAATCTAATTAAAACAGACCAGGGGAAGCAAAACTGAACATAACGCACACAGGACAAGAGGCTTTCATAGTAATGAGGAAATCACTAAAAATGAGACCAGGACTAATACATGCAAATTTGACACAAAAACAGATGATAAGAAACCCCGAGACAAGAGTGGAAAGACAGACTAGGAATACCAAAAGAGGAATAATCAACCTATCAAATAACTAAAGAACAGCACGAAAAACAGAGTCATCATAAGCCTGGGAATGTAATATAACATTATAACCATACGACTAAATAATACAGAATATAGAACCAAAAAATACAAAACCAGAAAAACTCAAATTTCCCAGAAACCCTCATCTAAGAGCCATGACAGAAGCAGTTCAATCCCTTCTTTCCAAAAACACAGACATGGGCAGATATACCTCATTGTTATTACAGAGATACCAGGACAAAGTGTCCTGAATTAACTGAGTCGAGAGTCTTGTGAGATATTTGTAAAGCAGGCTTCATTCATTCATCCAACAATGTCACTTATCCAATTCAGGATATCTGGAGCCTATCAGAGCTGTGAACAAATTGCTAGTCTATCACAAAGCAAACACAAAGAGCTAATCAACCAATCACGCTCACATTCACACACATGGAAAATTTAGTTTCACTAAACTAACCTGACTGTGGGAGGAATCCAGAGTACCTGGAGAAAACCTCCGTAGGAACGTGCAAACTCTTTGCCCTGGGTGGAAGCATCTGCATTCACTGTGTTTCTCCACTTATTCTGCTGTTCTTATTTGTAAGTACAGAAGATCAAAGGTCACAAAGATGACAACAGGGATTCACATAATTCTTGCTTTTAGTGATTTAAGTTCATGCTCATTTTCCATTTCAGAATTTTATAAGACTGGATGTCCTCCTTCCTTTCTGAAAGGCTCAAACCTGCACCACTGCTCACAGGCTTGAGACAATGATAATGAAAATTGTATTCTTGAATTAAATCAAGGATTATATTCCATCCAGATAAGACGGTTAATTCAATCTCTCCAAATTCAAGGGTCATTCGTGGTAACAAAGAAAAACATCTTCTCAGGCAGAGTCGCCACTCCCATGCATTATATGTTTTTTGGTTTTGATAGATCTAAATAAAATATTGATGTGTGTTTACTGAAGTTTCTTAATATCACATTTTTGTTTTTTGAATTTTCTGCTAGTGCCAAAGGGTTTCTTTCACACTGCAGAGGCGGTTGTGAGAACAGGGCATGCATGGGGAGAGGTTATGTAACAAAGGAAGCAAAGTGCTGCATGTTTTAGTGTTGCCTCAGCATTTTGTTTTTAAGATGTTTTCACTCAGTATGTGTTGCAGTCCCAGACAGTGACACCCCTGAGTGATATTATCCAAAATATAAACATTTAATTTTCTCTTAAAAATCCACTTTTTTCATTAGGGTGCTGGAAAACGGTTTCTTATCTCATCTGCTTCACACAGTTTAGGTAATTACAAGCTGCTGCACGCCACCAATTTACCCAAATCACTTCTCTTCTTAGCATCTGACAAATTGCAGCATTGAGAAAGGTAGGAGTTGCTGATTTTCCTTCTGCTGCCTTAATTAAGGGTATTTTTGGGGTGCACAGATATTTCTGAGGTGGATGTTCAATACATGCCTGAATTATTGATAAATTTAATGAATTTTTCATTTTCAGAATATTCCAGGTCAATAAATTCAAAATGCATGCCCATCCAGGAGAATATATGATGTCCAGCACCTGGATTATGAAATCACAAGTAAGATTTGAATGGAGTCAGAACTCTACATGAGATGAGTTGTGTGGCATTGAGGCAATTGTGAATGTAATTTAAAATGCTAGTTAATTTCAACAGCTTAATATCCTATGTTCTTGCATATCCAATACAGCATTAATGGGATATTATGCACAAAAATATTAAAAAACGATTGCCATTTAAGTAGATTTTATGGTCAATTTTGCTGTTGACTATTGAGGACTCTGGATAGCTGGCAGCATGTGAATGAAAATTAAAATAATAACATAAACCAGAGAGCCAGGAGCCTTGTTGCTCCTTTGCAGTATTGCACCTCATTATTGTTCTAATGCAACTTGCAAAGCCATCAGTGTCTCTGAAAAGAAGTGCTTGAAATTATAGTTCAAACCTCTTCACTGGAAAATATCTTTTTGGCAAATGGAGAGACGGCGTTATTAGTTCCACGGATGTAAACAGCATTCAGGTCTCATGGGGGGAAAGTTCTTCTCCATCATCTCAGCAAACGGCATTTGAGGTACCGGGTTCATCTGGCTGTGAAAAACCTGCTGCTGGATCTGGTTAGCGGCTCCTTTACAGCTCCATGCACACTTGAAAAGAATGAATAGCCCTCAATAGCGTAAACAGATTGTTTAAGCAAGCTGTCTACTGTGGCAAACGGTGCTTGTGCAGTTATTTTTATATTGTTCTCTGAACTGCAGAAGTTAGAGAAAGTTGGTTTAAGAGGAAGATGATTTAAATATGAGAGACATTATCTGTGCGGCACCTTGACACTGAACAGATCATCATTACTAACAAGATAATTCATTTCCATTTACTGAATAAAAATGTTGCCCTTCCTAGGCAACCTTTTGAATATGAAACCTTTTGTGTTACAGCAGTTCAAATGAAAGCTTGATTTTTTTTTAAAAAAGCATCAGCACCATGCAATTCTTCTTGGACTTTCATGTGTCAAAGTGAGGAAATACCTTCTGAAAGTGTACAACAGATGCTTTGTGGAGAGTTCTTCCACCATAATTTGCTATTCCTAGTATGTGTGTCTGTAATTTGGATGGCGGTTAGTTGCCCAGCAACACAAGCTGCAGTTATTGTGATCTTTTTAACGTTATGCCGGCACACAGGAACAGAAGATGCAAATACATGTCAGTGAGTCAAGGTCCACTTCCCGTCTCCTCTAAATTGCGCATCAAATAGGAAAGCATATGAGGGAATCATATACTACAAGTCAAGCATGTTCTTTGTTCACTGTTACATAACTTAAAACAAGGGAGAAAGAACATGCTGTAAAACTTCAGCATCACTTTTTTAAGCAAGAGTTCAGATTTCTTGTCAAATTCAGAATCATATTTTTTTTTTTGCTGCCAAAGCAAAGCCTCATACGTACACTGTATTTTACACCACACATGCCTGCAGGACTGAAAGGGTGAAAAGCTGTATTATTTATGGTTTAGCAGCAGATTTTTTTTTTTTGATTGATCATTTTTAATGTTGAAACCAACAGACTCTCTGCACTATACCATTTGGCATTCAGTGGCACAAGAAATATTAATGTGAGATGATGTGTGCAGGAAGCCCCACAGGACCCACAGGAGAAGAACAGACTGCATTTAATTTCAAGAACATAAAAGAACAATGAGCTTTGTGGAGAAAAACACAGACAGGGATATTTCTGTGCCAACATCAGCATTTATCTTGAAAGGCTTTGGCCTTTAGCATCTGGCCGCATTATTTCAGTGATGTATAAGTAAATGTGGGAGCTAGAAACAGAAAATATTGCAAACAATACTTTAAAACATCAACCTGCGTGCACTAATAGCTCTCTATTTGTCAACTGCTTTGTGCCAGCCTTTATGCCAATCACACGTTTTCCACTTTGCTTTCATAGCAAGCTGTGATGGAAAAATAAATCTAATTTCCTGAAACTGCTGCTGATGATCATCTTTTCATCAGGTGAAAAATAATAAGGAAAAAAGTATGCATCAGACTTTATGTCTATTATGAGCAGCGAGAAGATTTGATGCAGCAAGATAGGAGGTACGATGGCAGAGGAGTTAATTCTTGATTAGCGTCACATACAGAGGGTTGCAGGTAAACAGGACACCTTGAAATAACATCTAGCTGGCCAATATCTATTTTCTGACAGTTTCATTTCCACTCAGGTGGCACCTGCTTTCTGGCATGCATGTCAAGATAGCAGAAACACCTGGATGCAAACTACAAATATATCCGAGTCATTTCCCCTTTTTTGAATTCGCTGTGTGTGCATGCGTGAGTGACAAAGTAAGCAATATCTTGTCCTACACGGCAGGAAGCATGTGATCTAACACCCCCACTACTCATCGGCTGGCGTGCGGCGCAGCGAGTGTTTGAAGAGAGCAGCAATAAAAATGTCTTTGCAGCGAGACAAGTTTAGAATGTAAAGCACTCTCTGCTCGTTTTTAAACGAGGGGCACTGAAAGCACCAGATAAAAGCCAAAGTGAATATTTCAGCATAAAAGGTTAATCTTTTTTTTTTTTTTTTGCACACAAACAGTCACGCAACTCTTGTTTTGTACATATAGTTTTAAAGAAAAGAATAAAGACCTAATCGCAGGCTCGAAAGGCTTCAGATGGCGCAATGAATTCATATGCACACAAAAAAGCTGCCTTCCAAGTATAGTATGTGCCACTGAGATGAATGTTATCCAACTGATAATGAGCTGTTGGGCTGCTGCATGTTGAAGTCTCCAAAAGGGAAAATGGGTAACCACAAAGTCAATGTGATAGGAAGCGAGGGAGGACTCCTCTGGGTTTTTTTGTTTTTTCTTATCAAAGCCACACCACATAATCATATCCTTGGGCAATAGCTTATTATACAAGGTGCAAACCCCAGTGCTTCAGCAAACGCACACACACTCACACACATTCAAACATAACTGTGAAGAGTATTTTGTTTCAACAGAATTTCTGTATTAGTATCTACAAAAGCATCCCGTTTGTTAGAAGTAGGAATCAGGGGACCTTTGTGGTTTGGTGATGTTGTTGCTCAGCAGTTGTGTTTGCAGGGAAGGACACAGTGGGAGTTAAATACGAGAGCTCAGTTCACTTGTATGGATTCCCCACTTAAGCTCTCAGACGTTTATTGATCGGTCCATCTTTGCCTTACTGTTGCGTGTCATTCGCCTGTGAAGTCAGAGGGAAGTGCACAAGGAACAAGGGGCAGATTCCCCCATGCGCACACGTGTTTGTGCACATGTATTTACCCACATATAGACACAGAAACAGAGCTGGCACAGAGGGGGAGGAGGAGCAATAGAATCTGGAGACAATTATTAAAACCGTCACTTCTCCGAACACGCCTGCTTAATTAATGAATCAATCAAATGCCAACAGTGAAATCCAAAAAGCTCTTCACCCCTGTGTTATTTGCTGCTGCTGTGTCCGTGAGACACAGGTATTACTCAATGTTGTGAGGACCTAAAGTTTTATTGACTAAACTGTAGCACTACAATGTGAGTCATTACATCATAAAGTGAATACATGTTTTAATATTTTGGGTAAGGGTTAGTACTGGGCGAGTAGTAGATGTGATAAAGGTTAGAATACATCTTAGAAAACAAATGTAGGAAAGATGTAATGAAGACTAAAGTCGTGCATCTAAGTGCTTGAAAACCTCCCCGTCAATTAGATCTTCTCTCCCCGAGGAGAAGTTTCCCCCCTTTTTTATTCGTGACAGGATGCTCCACCAATCCCATAATCATCTCGGATCCTGCAGAAAGAAGAAAAGGCTGACAAGAGCCGAGTCACAGTTAAGTCGAGGACACACCTACGCCGTCTATTATCTATGAGTAATATTGTGAAGGTACCCTTTGTGATATTTCTCTGAAAAAAAGAAAATCTAATTCTGTGATGTGCAGTTGTTATGTATGTTTGGCACATCCCATCCTGAACAAGCAGCGTTCAATAGCTTACGCAACTTCAGCCTCACCACCTGCAGCTCTCTGTGAGCACCTGTCATTGTCCTCGTTGGTTTTTTGTTGTGCTCCTTTGCGTTTCTCGTTTGTTTAAGGCATTTATTTATGAGTTATTTATAATATTTATGAGTTTAATTTTGGTTATTTCCTATTTCACAATGGATGTTGGCTTTCCTGTGTATCTAATTGTGGTTTTCACTTCCTGCCTTTGCCACCCCAACAACAACAATGCCTCAGTTTCTTTCATTTGCATATCTCGCCTCTTTGTTGTGTTGTATTTTATATGCATATCCCCAGTGTTCCTTGTAGCCCTCTTGTATAAGTGCTACTTGATCCTAACCTGCCAGATTCACAAAGGGATTTCTGTTACCAGTAAGTTCTTTTAAATATCTGTTGTGTTAGTGTATCCAGCCTGACTCCAGTGTCTGGGTCGACTTTTTATCCAAAAAGGAGCAGCTGCAGACAGAGATACAGCCTAATAACTACCATCTGCACCTCATTAATAAATATAATATGGCTTTTCCAGCTTTTTATTATAATTTTAAACCATCTTAGTGAAGACACCAAACAGAGCATCAGAAGGGAGAAGAATGGGGATTTAAGTGACTTTAAACGTTACATGGTAGTTGATGTACGATAGGCTGATTTGAGTATTTCAGTAACTGCTGATCTACTGGGATTTTCCCTACATAGCCATCTACAGAGAACTGGCCAAAGAAAATAAAATGTCCAGTGAGGGTAGTTCTCTGAGTGAAAATGCCTTGTTGGTGCCAGAGGTTGGGGACGAATGGCAAGACCGCTTCAAGCTGATGTGAGGGCAACTGTAACTTGATGGGACGATGAATTTGTGAAATATCTGCTACAATGGTAGGGTCAGAATTTAGTGTAAATAACATTTAAACATACATCTATCCTTCCTTGTATCATTGGCTCAGACTGGTGGTGGCGTAACGGTGTGGATAATATTGTCTTGGCACACTTCAGTTACCACCCGAGAACCTGAGCATTGTTTAAACACCGTAGCCTACCAGTATAGTGTTGCTGACCACAGTGTACCCATCTTCTGATGGCTTTTTGGTTTGATTAAATAGAGTTATTGCAGGTTGGGGCATATATGCATTCAAGCCAGTTGTAAATTATGCATGAGCTTTATGAAGAATGTGATGGGCATTATAAGGCATAATGAATCAAGTGTCAGATCTAAGATGTTTAGAAAAACGGTGTCCTATTATTAATTGAAAAAAGGAGTTGTTGGCTTTGTATATGGAAGAAGATAAAATGTAACTCCCTCCAAAATGAAAATCGGACACAATGCGTTCTTGATACTTTACTGGCATTTATTGGACACAGGTGCCACCAACGATGCTGTGAGAACTATACACAACAACATAAAATAATAAATTTTACAGTAAGACATTTTCATTGTCACAGCGAGTAGGATGAGCCGTGTGGAAGAATTAAATGAGGATCCAAGTGCAGGCACTCGCTGAGGTGCAAAGGTGATTTATTGTAAAATAGAACACAAGGAGAAAATGGCAAAGCGAACTATAGATAAACTAAACTGGGAGAGACTAAACTCCTAATGGGTGAGCCGAGGCACATGATGGCAGATAGCAGGGAGAACACATGGACAAAACAAGGTAGATACACAGACGGACCAGCAACCAGCAGCAGAGAAGACACGACTTCAATACACACAGAGGAACACAGGGAGATTACAAACAGGTGGGGAACACAGCTGGAAATAATTGACAGGATGAGACAGGGGAAGCAAAACTGAATACACCTACATGAGACATGGACCTTCACAATAAAACAGGAAATAAAGAAACAATAACGCAAAGACGCAACCTAGACACTGAACTAACCCTACAGTAAACACGAGAATACAAAACCTGAGAACAAAACCCTAAACCAGAATAAATGGAAACATAGAATTATAATAATGACCAACAAAACACAACAGAAGAATAAGAATACAATTCATAATGCAAAATCAAACAAAAAAAATGAGAACTCAAAATGCTGTGTCAAAATGACCCAGAACTCTGACACCCATAGAGAATAAAGAATAAAGCATATTATTCAACAATTACCTTAAACTGCATAACTGCTGCTGACTGAAGCCATGTATAACAAGGCAGCTATTGTCACACTTGCTGATTTTATATGTAGTATTCATGATCACAGATGTTTTCAAATAAAAGCTTCATGAGCAAGTGTTGTGTTTTTTTTTCTATTATCAAATAGAAGCATACAGTCAGTGATAATCATAAGATGAAATTTTAAAAAATTGTTCACAAAATTATTGGTTCCAACTGGAAAAAAATCTGTGGACAGTAACCATTTGAATTTTGTTGAGTGAGCAGTGTGTGCAAGCTTAGTCAGCGATGCCCTTCTCTGCCACCACATTAATCTAAATTAACTCCCCCTTGCTTAGGTGTACAGGTGTGACAGAACAGTGTGGAAAGGTGACACTTACACTGGGGGGGGTAAAAAAAACTATAAGATAACAGGAAGTGGAAAGGACACGTGAGGGTCAAACATATGGAGGGATAATCTGACATCCTTAACTTTTCTCTTCACGAAATATTTTTAATGAAATATTTAAAGGTCTTAGTCTAAACACTTGTGAATAAAATATGAGTTCAGGAGTGTTGTGGAAATTCGGATGCAAGCAGGTTGTATTTGTGAGGTTTTAATTTGCCCTCTCAAAGGGGGTCAAACATTACAGAGTACAGCAGCAGTCTGCATGTTTCATGATCCTCCAGTCCTCCTGTGCTGCTCATCCTTTCTCTCCCCTCCCCTCTGTCTGTATGTGTTTGTGCTAACAACACCTTCTGTTACAGCAGCGCCTCCTCCTTTGCTTCCTGCTACACCACACCTGTGATAATTAACTCACCTGTTGACAATCCTGTGATCAGCTGTTGCTACTAATTAAGGAGAAGGAAGCCCTTTAGCTAATGCTGGATCGTTAAGCTGGAAACAGTCAGTGTTGTCGGCTCCTCTTACTAGATGCTTTGTGGTATTTTGCTCCTGTTTCTGTCTTACCTGTTTGTTCTCATCTGCACAGGATTCCTGCTTTTCCTTCTGACATGACTTACTGAGAGAGAGCGAGAGAGAGAGAGAGAGAGAGAATATTCTCCTGTAGGAAGTGACTCTGTGGGTTTTCCTGAGGTGGAGCCAAGAAATCCTCTGCCTACTATTGCGTGCCTTTGCATTACTGTTGAACATCCGCTGTAAATACCTACACTGAACTTACCATCGCAGGTCCCCATCGTGTCCTGCAGAACTCTCTCGTTATGATGGCATGGCATTTGACCAAGAAAAATATAAAGCATAGAATGATTAGAGAGATCTGAGTTAATGAGACACAGTTGTACACAATCATTAAAATAACGAGACAACAGATGCAAAGCAAAACCGGGGTATAAAAAACAAAGACGACCGGTACAGGCCTGAATACTAATACTTCCCCAGATAGATGAGAAAAGGAAACCCAAAGAAAGCAAGAAGTAAGCAAAATAAAGAAGAACAGACAAACAGAAACCCGGAAAGACTTTTACTGCTACAACTACTACTGCTACTAACAATAGAAATACTAACAACAATAGACAAGAACCAAAACTGAAGACTGAACGATATTTCAAAAAGTCAACTCTAGCATTACAATTATAAGGGAAACGGTAATGAAAAACTTTAAGAACTAGAACAACAGAACAAAATCTAAAATCAAAATCAAATATATTAATTAAAAATTTCTAATTCGACAAACCAGTCCCATTGACCATACTGAATATAATAATATAATATTTCTTGTTCTGGCTGGGGGAAGGAAGTTCTCACCCAAGATTTTACAGTACAAGACCTCGTCCATTGGCCCTTCAGTGTGGTGAGCATAATGTTTCCACCGCTGTGTTTGACTTTGGTAATGTTCTAGAGCTTTTGCTTCCTCCAAACATGGTGTGTTGATTTGATGCCAAAGAACTCAAATTTGGTTTTGTCTGACCACAGCACTTTCTCCCAAGCCTTCTCTGAATCACTTGGATGAACATCCAAACTTTAAATGGACCCATACGTGTGCCTTCTTGAGCAGAGTAAGGTGCTGCAATATTTCAATCCATTACAGCATTTAATCTTAGAAATGACATTCTTGGTGACTGTGGTCCCCTGTGTAACAAGCTTCTCCCATGTATTTTTGGGCACATCCACCACCTCTCTCATGATAATCATTACCCCACAATTTCATGGAGCTCCAGGCGATTGATGGTTACCTTCTCACCAAGTTTTTTGCTGATGATCTTGTAGCCCATTTCAGCACTGTGCACGTTTCCAGTCTTGTCCTGAATGTCCTTTGACATCTCTTTGATCTTCCTCACAGTGGAGATATTGGAATGGGAGAAAGTGATACTGTGGACAGGTTTAATTTAACTTATTTCTAGGGATGCAACGATACCAAGTTTTTCAAACCGATACGATACCGATACTTGGATCTGAGCACTTACCGATACCGAGTACAAAAACCGATACTTCTACCACACACAAAAAAAGGCAATAAATTGGAAGACAGGTATTTATTTTAGTCTCTGTCAATAAAAAAATTATATATATAGAGAGAGATATAGATATTATTATAGATATATATATATATATATATATATATATATATATATATATATATAATATATATATATATATATAATACCTCTTGCCTTCCCTCTATATTTATTTCCCTTACTGTAAGAGGTCTGTAACAATGCAATTTCTCATTC
>VUQR01010461.1:8591-43529 GCA_015108515.1 Hemichromis elongatus | reverse complement strand
TTCACCCTTACACTTTATAGCTGATGTATTTGGACAAACATACATGCACACTTTCACCAGGAGAGTCAGAGCGCAGAGTCAGAGCGCACGCTTAAGCCAGAAGCAGAACCCCTGGAGCAGCTTGGAGATCAGTGTCAAGGACAGTTTGGCAGGTTTGGAGCAAACAAAGGATTTAGCACACAAAGGGTTCAGCAAATTAGAAAAAAAAAAATTAAAAAACCAGAGTGAACAAAAAGGGAACACGGGGCTTGACAGTACGTTTTACCTTTAATCTCCAGTTGTCCTCAACATCCGTTTTGATACGACTGAGCCATCCATCATTGAACCATGCAGGGTCTCTGAAGCACAGAGATAGTAAGCCTTATTCCACACAAGAGTCCTTGTTTAGAAGTGTACAGTTTACATTCTTTATTAGATATTGCTGTAAGCGTTACCATTTTATGTGCATGAAATTTCTGAAATAAAAGCTACAACCTTTTCTACTCAAGCTGTTTATTTTTACAACTACAAGCATTAGCTTAGATACAACAGGCAGGTTCTTTTATCCAGATGTGGGTTATACATGGGGAAGAGCCAGATTTCCTTTAGGCAGACGGAATTTAAATTAGTGAGAATGGGTTTCCATAGAAGAGATGCTTTAGACTTTTAGAACGACTGTCAGGCAAAAGTGGTAAAACTTGCAAAAGATCTGCATTCTAAACTAACCCACTGATTTTTTATTATGCGAGTAAGATATGTTCTTATTGGAGATATGAGACATGTGATAGGAGAGAGCGTGCAAACTCCACTTTTGCTCTCAGAAATATTCCACAAAGCTATAACTGTGCAATTAACTAAAATTGATATTCACTTTCAATTATAGCCATCAACAAGTATTTGAAGTGGTTCTCTCACTTTGCCTTTCCTTTGCAGTGGGGCACTTATTCTGTTCTCATTGTTGAACTAAAATATTTAACAAATGCATGACATTCTAAATCAATTTTTTCTGATACATGATCCTTATCATAATTGTGATTACGAATGTTGCTATAATTAAGCAGCTCTACTTTGTACCCAAAACTTACTTGCTGTGAGGGGTCTTTGTCAATCACTACAATGTAGTGCTGGCAAGAAATGTAATAAGATATCAGTAGTTTTCTTGTTGTTTGTGTGCACTTTAAAGCAGAATCAGGACCCTTTCTCTGCATTAGAGGAACTATTGGGGACATGAGTGCAAAAATTGCAAGCATACTA
The DNA here is from genome assembly GCA_015108515.1 of Hemichromis elongatus. Classification (NCBI taxonomy): domain Eukaryota; kingdom Metazoa; phylum Chordata; class Actinopteri; order Cichliformes; family Cichlidae; genus Hemichromis; species Hemichromis elongatus. The sequence continues at coordinate 42,296 of VUQR01010461.1, read as the reverse complement.
TCCCGACTGTTCCAGCAGTGCACGTTTGACCTATCGTGGAGCAGGCAGGAGTCTGTGTGACATGAATTACTCAAGCTCAACGAAACTGGCTGCAAATAAATAAAGCATGTGCCCTCACATCTGATGCAGTGCCTGTGACATCGCTGCTCCAGTGGTCAGCTCCTCCACTGTTTGGCAGGGTGCAGGAGCGTTGAAGGTTTGCAGCTGAGAAGCAGAAAAAACAAAATATTATTATGACGACTTGACAAACCAAAGGAATAATGTAGTGCACTATCAACAATATTTTAAAGAATTTACACAACAGTGCAAATATTATGAAATTCCATAGTGCTGTGAAGTATTTGCTCCCTTTTGTTTTGTTTTTTTTATTTCTTTGCATATTTGTCACACTTACCTGATTTAGATCAAATAAATATTATTATAGAAAAAAGCCTTTAAAAGATGGTTTTGTTTAGTAATGTAATAAAGCTTTTTAAACATGAACATGTGTGGAAAAAGTAAACGCCCCTTAAACCTAATAACTAGTTGTGCCACCCTTAGCAGCAAGAACTGCAGGTGTTTGTGTTAAGTGACAATGAGTCTCTCAGGTTGCTGTGCAGCAGTGATTCTCAAAGTGTGGCCCAGGGCCCCCTGGTGGGCCACAGCAATAACAAAAATTCAGTGTGAAATTACTCACAAGTATGTACAGTAACACGTTTATGCAAATGTATTTATTTATATAAAACGAGATTTGGAGAGAGAACTGGTTATGTGCATTGAAACTTCTGCGACAGTAGCAAGTGGTTCAAACATTGGCCTTTATACTTTACATATGACTGGGTAGCATTAGCAATTTATAGCTATTTATTAATTCTTTTTAAATAAAACTCTCATGGAGATGGAGCACTGTCTCATATTTTGGTTCTCTGGATTTTCTGATTTGTAAGTGGGCCGCAGCACTCTTAACTTTAGGAATAGCTGCTGTGGAGGAATTTCGGCCGACTGCTCTTTGCAGAATTGTTTGAATTCAGCCACATTGGAGCACAAACTAATTGTCGGATAGTCGCCTCCAGGTTTTTCTGGCAGAGAGTATAATTTATGTCACCATCAATTAAAGCAAGTTGTCCAGGTGCTGAGGCAGCAAAGCAACCCTTCACACCACCAGCACCACATTTGACTATCGACATGATGTACCATTTTTGAAGCGGTACGACAGTCAGATGCAATAGGATGCAAACCTTTGAAAAAGTTCAATGTGTCTTGTCACGTCACAGTATATTCTCCAAAAGTCTTGGGCATGTGAAACAAGCCTTTGTGTCCTTTTTGATCAGCAGTGGTTTTCTCCTTGGAACGCACCCATGGATGACATTTTTGCTCAGTTTCTTTGTTAAAGTCCAACATTGACTCAAGCATGGGAGAAGTGCAGTTCTCCAGAATCTGTTCTAGTTTCTTTTGTGACCTCCATGATGAGTCATTGATGGATGACTGATGATCATTTTGGTAGGCTTACCACTGTTAACTACTGTTCCAAGTTGTCTCCATTTGTGGATAATGGGTTTCGCTGCTACATTTTGCCGATATATATATATATATATATATATATATATATAAATTACAATTTAAAAAGGGGGGGAAATTTCTTTTTAAACAAAGAAAGTTTGAAAACGTTTTTTCCCTAAATAATCATTTAAAACTGCATCTTTGCATTGACTGGGGTTATCATTATCTAATATTAAAATTTCTACTATTTAAATGTGGTGATCTGAAACATCATGGAACAAAAAAAACAAACAAACAAACAAAAACAATGCAAAGACAGAAATCAGAAAGGTGGTAAATAGTTATCACAGCACTGTAGTCATTTCAAAGAACAGAGAATAAGGAAAGCTGAGAAGATAAGGCGAGGCACATTTCCACTCTGCACCATTTCATTTGTGTTCTTCTTTAGTCTTTTTTTGGTCTCATTTACAGCAGTGCTTTTATAAACCTATCTACATTTGCACACTGTTTCCAAAGTCAAAAAAAAACAAAAACAAGAGCAGCACTAGGACATAGAAGCAATGATAAATGTTTACAGCGGGATGTATAATTTTACACAGGACAAAAGTGGCAAAGAAACCAAAGCAGACCCAGTAAAGGAAGGCTTTCTTGCTTACATGTAGATCTAAATAATTCAAGCAGGAGCCACGGTGTACTGTAATTCTCCCAATCTAAGATCAATATCCTTACACAAGAACAGTGCAGCATTATCATCGACACAATGTAAAGACCACCAAGCATGGTAGTCAAATTAGAGTTGATAAGAAGTTTTATTCCCTTCATGGGAAACCTTATACATGTTGTTCTTTTTTGGCATTGGGTAAGTTGACCCGTTACTTAGTGACACTGCTGTTCAACAAAATTATTACTGTGGCTTATTGGCAGACACAGGAATGGTGGATCCTGGACGAGATCCCATTAACCCAGCGCTTATCCAATTACTAACCACAAGACAGGCAGCAAAGCTATTTGTTCTCTGTAAGCGGAAAGTGCTTTACTACTTGCTGCCGTCTATTACATTTAAACAGTTACATAACATTAGCAAAAACCCAAACAGCGACATTCCTCAAATACCGCCTTGGTTAATTCGATTAGCAGTGATTAGCAGTGAGTCTGCCAGTGCCACATAAACTGGAGGATTGTTGTCTTTGCACCTGCTAGGTGTTAACTTTACATTCACCAGACCCCCGACCCCCCGCTATATTTCCTACCTATGGACGAACAACAGCTGCACACGAAGCAAATTTCTCTAATAACAACCCTATTCTGCCATTACATCGTCCCGGACAAATCGTCACATTTGCTTTATTTTCTCTCTGGTTTCTTTCGTTGACACCCCCACCAGCTACGAACAGGTAACTTTAATCCCTTCCGCGGTTTCAACGACATATTCACAAATAGACTCACCCATATTATGAGGCTTTCGACCAGCTCCGTCTTGTTTTTGTCCATTTGTTGCCTTTTAGCTTAGAGCTAAAATATTTTTTCCTCCGCCTGTCGGCAAAGCTCTTCCGCTCCGTCCCTCCGCATTTGACCTCACCTGCTGCCAAAGGTGGATATCTAACGTCAGATACGTATTTTGAAGACGAGTGAAGACATGTCCGACTTAAGTTTACGTAAGATGTACGCGAATAGCGTAGCTTCTTCTTATTGCTTACAGGTTGGGCTGTTGCGAAGTGAGAGTGTATCTAAGCAGAAACCAATCGGTTTTAAGATCGGGGTTGATTGACAATTGTTACTCCACACTCTGGCCAATCAGACAGCTTCAATGAAAATTCGTGTACGCCTCAATTATCCGGACAAAATGAACACATTTTTATCCACTCAGTTATTTTCTTTGTCCACGGATATTAAGAAGAAATAAAACAAAGACGTATTAGAAGAAAATGGAGCGTAGTTAATTTAGTATTATTCATTGTGTTTTATAAGGGTTACAGCAGGCGTGTCCAACAGGTTTTAGATATCACCCTGGGTCAACACACCTGAATCAAACGATGAGTTTGATTACCAGGCCTCTGGAGAACTTCAAGACATGTTGAGAAGGTAATTTAGCCATTAAAATCATCAGCTGTGTTGGATCAAAGATACATCATCTAAAACCTGAAGGACACCGGTCCTTAAGGTCTGAAGTTGGACACCCCTGGGTTACAGTATCCATTTCGCCCAAATGAGGTCGTCATTTCACCCGCAGTTAACAGTTAAGTAATAAAAACCCTGCTCGATCCTACAGCATCATCGTGACTAAAATCTTTATACACTGATACGATAACTTTAGGAGAAACCAGACATTATCGAATTCGCAAAATGACACTCAGATTTGCAGGCAAAGGTAAATATTTCAAACTATTTGCAGCTTAAAACAAGTCAAAACCAAAACCATGTAAAAAGTTTTTGGCCCAAACATAAGTGTGGCTGAAGCTTGCTCAGCCTGCATCTCTTTACTGCAGTTTGTCATGTTTGGCTTCTCTGCTTTAAAATATTTTATTATCACACCCAACAACCCAACAAATTCAAAATCCCGCACAGCCAATTGTCTTAGGCAGAGCTTTGAGATAAATACTGTTGGAATGATAATCCCTAGGACACGTTTTATTGGCTATACAAGTATTTTCTGTAATCTCCACTGTTCCCAGAGAGCAACTAAAACCCTGGCAGCATGTCAGCTACTCTCTGCGAGTAAATCATTTCCCATGAAGGCAATAAATTTTCTCAAGTTACCCATTTATTTTATGCATCACATGAGGTTGTGTCTAGTTGATATGAAATCTTGACTGTGTCACATGCTTTCCCAAACCACACACAATGGAAAATTACAAAAAAATCTTAAAGAGTATTTATTACAAGGGGATTTTTACATCACCCTCCAAGCAACCTGATTATCACAAAGCAAAGCTATAATTTGACACATGATACGTGCTTGAGCTGACTCTGGACTTTACCCATTAAACTCTCTTTGAATGAGGACCTCATTTATCTCCTGATTTCTGCCACTCTGAGACCTTGACCCTATAGTGGCTATTTTTAGAGGATTTGATCCACACGAACTTCCCCTTTTTTTAGCTTCTAAGGTATGGTGACGTGCCAGGGCAAATATTTGGCAAGATATTTCTGCAATACCTGCCTTGGAAAAGTACGTGATGGTTGTCACAACATTTGACACCACCAGAGAGGTTGCTTTTTAATGCAAATATTTGCCACAATAAGTCAATGTGATATTCATTTAGTGCCTTTACTATCCACCAATTACGACATTTCTTGCTTGGATTTGGATCAAAGGATCAGTTGAAGTACCTTTAGTGTAGTAATATAAAAAAGCATTGCATGGACGGGGTTTTGGCTAAGTACACTCTGGGTAAATTATTGGCAAGTTCAAATCTAACCTACTTAAACAAAGCGTAGGAGGAATCTTTTCTGGCTTTGATCTGGTCATGCGACCCAAACTGGTTACCTCTGGCCACACTGAAGGGACAAATATGTTGATTTTTTTTTTAGTTTTTTTCTGATTTATTTGAGACTAAAGGTTAAAAGCTGCCTATTTTAAAGGGAAGTAAGTGAGTTTTGTACAAAGCACCAATGTATTGATCAGACCACAATGCTGTCCCCTTTAAGTAGAAAGACCCACAGGCCAGCTGGTATTGGAAAATGTAGTTGATCATTAACAGGGAGCTTCAATTTATTTTGTTCAGTGATGCTGTCAGGCCGCACTTCACTTCCTTCTAGAAGACAGTGATTATCTTTCTGCCACACTTCCATAGACTGTTGGATTTCAGTCCAGGTGAGTCTTTTTCCCCCCCAATGTTTTCTCTAATAGAAATGTGATTTTGTGCTTTACCAATTTGGTAGAGAAGGTTTGGGGGAATTTGAGTGTGTTTCTTACAGATTTCTTGATCAGACCTAATGTTAAGGCCATTAGGTGATTTAAGCCATAAATTGATACTGAAGTTATTTAACAAATGAAATCTGTTATAAAACTGCAGCCGTCTTTGATTTGGGCATATTGTTTCCATCTGGAAAAAAAAAGCATTTCACCTGTTAGTGCAGGATAAGCTTTGCAAACCATTTAAGTAAGCAGTCAGAACGCTGAAGTCGGAGCATCAGTAGCCGTGATCCGCAAACAGAGAAGAGCTGAGCTTCTGTTCTGTTTATCTCACGCATCAATAATTAAATCATTAGTTCGATAAATGAGCGTTACGGGTGTGTTTATCTATGTTGCTATGTCATGTTATGTTTCAGATTCAGACTGAAGTTCCACTGAGTCAGGGTCGCCTGTAGGATAATCCACATATTTGCTGTGCACACCTGATCAGTCAACATCAACGTATATGAGCTGCCAAAAGGTGAATAATTCACACAAACGCACACACTTAAAGTAAAACTCATGTCATGCGGGGGGCTTTCCTTGTTTTCAGTGGGGTTACACTTCTGTTTGTCACGATCTCTGAAACGTTTGGGTGATTCTCCTGCTTTAACTTAAAGAGTTTCATTAATTTGGATTTTTAAAACAGTTTCTTCTACACGGAAACTGGGAAAACATTATTTATAAGACACTCCTGTGTTATAAAAAAGTAATTTATTGCTTTATTGGGGACACAGTCTGGTGGAGGAAGTTGTTGTCAGTGTTTGCATGACTCAAATCAAACGTTTTGTGTTGTGTTGTGTTCAGCGTTTCATTAATCTTCTTTTTTAAGGTTATTTTACTTGAAATCAATGAACACCAGGAATAGGAATAGAAAACTTTCATCTGTTCTTCTATTATTGTCCTTTTCCTTCTTCCTGCCTTTCACTTATCTCTTCTATGTCCCCTCGTCTCTCCTGATATTAGGAATCCACACAGGCATGTCCGTCTTCGAACAGACGAGACTGGCAGTGCCCGGTCTGCCTGCAGACGGCCAGATTCCCAGTCCAGACCAATTGCGGCCATTTGTTCTGCGGTACGAGATCCTGCACAAACTGACCAAAATCTACTCAGACTCTAATTATTTTACGCACGCACCCGTTCGCTCCATCATCTGTGATTAAGGCTCACACCTCATGTCTTAGTTTATGCGATTCATTCACTGATCAGTGAAGTAGTGTCCTGTAGCTGTTTCAGGCCCATCTGCTTGGCCTTTAATAATTAACTTTTGCCATGGTCCACCCATTACACTTGTAGATAGAGCAGCAAATGACCAAACACAGTAAGTTGTGTTCACAGACGATGCGAAATGGAGGTTTCATGCCAGCTAGGAAAGCAAAACCTCAACATCATTAACCCAAATTCATAATCTACACTTGGAGCATTAAGGAGGGTTGTGCTATGAGTTGACCTGAGAGGTCTATAGTACATAGAATAAAAAAAAAACAGAGCTCGTATCTGTAAATTAGGCTGACCATGTTAAAACGTTCAGGTCTTTGCAAATCTGCTTTTGAGAAGGGCTCTTGTAATATTTGCTACAGGGTCAGTCTACCTTAGATTTGCCTGAAAAAAAAAAAATCCAGGAGAAAGATTGACTTCTCAGCGGGGAATACATTTCAGGTTTTTTCATCTTGTTTTTTTAATCTAGAAAATCACTTGAGCTATATCCTTTAGTTTTTCAGTGTAAATATCTGATAGCATTGCACTATGAATAGGGAGTCTCAAAAGTCGTTAGCATATAATGACTGTTGTTGTTGATGTCCAATCTCTACCAGCAGATTTGGAGGCCTAAAGACACCACATTTTTGCAGGTAGAGGACTGATATTTTGTTCACAGCTTCTCGTATTCAAGGCACAAAATATTCTTTGAAGAATATCCAAAACTTGGGATGGTGTTCTCTCATGTTTCCAATATGAATTTTTGAATATCTCATATTTACTTATGGCAGCCAACGATTGCTTAATAGTAACAGCAAAAGCTTATTTATGCAGAGTCATGATCCTGAACTATGACTGTGCATAAACGTATTGCACGAGAACCTGAAATTCTGGATAATTCTGCAAAATCCCTTTTAGGAAGTGTTTCTCCTGGAATTTCTTCAGGCAAATCTGAGATGGTCAATTAGATGACCATATCCGTAACTTTTGAGTAACATTTTTGGCATGATTGCAGTCATCCAAGCTTGATATGGATTAAATGACGAGTTAAATAAATAGTTGTTTGATTCTGCAGCTCCCTGTCTAATCACCTACTGGAGGCATGGGTCATGGTTAGACGCAATCAGCTGTCCTCTTTGCAGACAGAAGGTGCGGTATTCACAGAGTTCTTTTACTGTGCATCATAAATGTGTTACGAGCGTGGACGTGAAATGATAAATGCTTGTAATCTTTCAGGTCAGCGTGCTCTGCCAACTGTTCAATGAGGCCCGATCAGACCAGCAATCAAAAGAAGTTCTCAGAGAAATCACAGCCTACAACAAACGTTATTCTGGAGCCCCACGCAGGGTCAGTGCTCTGTTAAAACATCAGTAACATTGTTGTACTTAGACGCCCCAACAGCACAATCACCTATCAAAGAACCAAGAGTCATTTTACTATTATTATTGTTATTCTAAGATATCATAAACTGTGGTATCTATCAGGCCATCTGAAAGGGAAGAAAAGAATTCTTTCATAATTTCCTTGAAGAGTTAGAAACGGGAATACCTCTTATGCAACCTATTATTGTCCTGTGTAATCAACAGTGATAGACAAAAGAGGTATGAGCTCAACAGCTCACAATGGCACACCTAGAAGCTGCATGACCTCCTTTTTGTGTGTTTTCCCTTTGAAAACATACACTGTAGTTTTCATGCGTAAGAAGAGGAACTAGTTTTGACTATAAACACTTTTTAGAATAATTTATTTCTTGCTTTTAAGAGACACATAAATGCAGCATCAGGAAATCAGCAGAACAGTGTAGAAGTGCTCAGTCAAAAATCTTGTGGATCATTTTTGATTGCTCCAACTTGATCCGTTTGGTATCCAATTGTCTGACTTCTTCCTGCATACTCACTCCTCCAGGTAACGGACTACCTCTGTGACACCCCCCTGCTTCTGCAGCTGCTGGTTCGAGGTTTGGGCACCATGGGAGGACTCGTGTGGCTGTTTCTGTTCAGGGTTGCCCTGTGCTGCGTAGGCACCGTTATGTCCATCTCCTCCCCTGCTCTGGACACCGTATCTTCATCAAGTACCCTAGAAACAGACCCCTCTCTCTGTGGACTGCTAGGTGTCCTGGATGACCTGGTGGTGGTCATCCTGCTCCTTATCTGTGTCATCAATATCAACCAGCAAATAACACCAGAGAGAGGACACCCTGGAAGTGCTACAACCTCGCAGGGAGTGATGGGAGATTCACTTTAGAGAGCGTGAGCAGCTGGAGCGTAGCAGCACAAGCTGTTAGACATGGACTTTTATTGAATTTCTTCCCTCTGGCTGGATTAGTGGTTAGAAGAATATTGACAACTGCACAGTGTGCAACAGTCAAGGTGTTAGAGGTTGTCTGAGCCTCCCAAAATATGGATTCAGATTCCAGGTGTTTGTGAACTGTTTACAGAGTTCATGCTAAAGTCAAATAAAAAAATGACAGTACGCAATGTGTAAGTTCAGATGTGCTCACAAATCCTTAACCCTTGTTGATTCCTTAAGTGTTTGACTTGCTTTTGTTTTCCCTTTAAAAAATTTTTTTACCTGTGTTTTAACATGCATCTTTCATATTTTAACAATCTATATTATTTTTTTTAGCTTGTAATTTTCCAGAGACACAGGAGTCTTTGAGGTCTATTATATTAAAAAACCCAGAATGTGTTCTTTGAGTAAGCTACAGAACATGTGACACATCAGTACTGTATTACTGACATCCATGTAAATACTTGACATTGTATAAATTTAAGTTTTTATGGTTTAAATAAACACTATTTATTGATTTATATTGCTGCTCTTAATGACGTCACACTACACCCCTTTTTTTCATTATTATTCATTTATTATTAGCAAGTTCAGTAGTGGATGTTTCAGCAGACCAACACTAATAACAGCAGACCTGCAGTTTTGTACAATATGCAGATTAAATCTATAGAATTCATGTTTATTCCAAAGTCAATAAAGTATAACAGACAGCAATAATGCATAAACACCAGCGTACCCCAGTAAGTAAAAAGGTAGGTTACAAAATGTAAACAGACATGACAGTTTCAGCTGATACGCTACTTCGACAGCACTAGAAACATATTAATAGAGGAATATCACTCTTGGTTGCTGCACCAAGAAGCTGTGTTCTTGAACATACGCAACCAGGGTGAAGGTGTGAGAGAAGGTCTGAAGTCCCTCGGGGCCCAGGGCCACTGCCAGCTCAGGGTGCAGCGCTCCGGGTGGGGCATCATGGCCAGGTGTCTGCCATCCCTGGAGCAGAGTCCTGCGATACCCTGCGGTGAGCCGTTGGGGTTGAGAGGGTACTCTTCAGTGGGATGACCCTGGTCGTCAAGGTAACGCAGGGGGGCCAGTCCACCAGAGATAATCAGGTCCTGAGCTCGAGAGCTACGGAATTGCACAAGACCTACGGGAAAGAAAAGGGTTGGGGGGGAAAAATCAATACTAAACACAGGTGCTGATTACAGCGCACACTGACCTGTGACTTATTAGGCAACCAAATTCATCTTTGATGTTACGCAAGTTTAAAGTGGGAAGCGACATGATTTCTGTACATTGCGCTAGGAAAAATTGTAAAAAACATATTGGGTATGACCACATTTACTACATACTACTTACATACTTTTCTATATTCAAAATGCAACACATACTGACAAGTTCCTAAACACAATGGCTGAAAAGCAGGCCCAAACCACGACTGAGCCTCTAACGCACTTTACAGATGACGTCACTGATTTTCTTGTGTAATCGGATAAACATCTGCTTTTTCATACATATGAAGAATTCCTGTATTATTATATTATTTATATTTATTATAAAAATATTTGTTAAATGATCTGTCATCATCTCTAAATATCCTATTTAATTGTATCTATTTGAACTCCACAGGATCCTCTAATGCAGGGGTGCTCAATCCCAGTCCTCGAGCTATCGTCCTGCAGCTTTTGGATGCATCCTTGTTCTGACACACCTGAATCAAATGAATGGCTTGTTATCAGGCCTTTGCCAGACTTAATGGCATGCTGAAGAGGTATTCAAACCATTTGATTTAGCTGTGTTGGAGCAGGGATGCATCTAAAAGCTGCAGGACAGTACCGCTCGAGGCCTGGAATTGAGCACCCCAGCTCTAATGTCTTTTAAGACACTGTCTTCCAATAGAATGGAACTGGTTTGTGGGTATTGTTTTAACAGCTGGTGAGTTAAAGTGAAGCGTAAGCTACCATTGTGATTTAGTCCAGTAAGCTTGCTCGGTTAAACCTGACTACAAATCCTGCTTAGCAGCAGACCTCTCATGTTGATCTGACTTTACCTTCTCCATGTGCAACCCAGACTCCCAGAGCTGAGCCCTCCATGCCTCTCAGCCAGATGGATGGAGAGTCCTGGATCCCAACGCTGACAAAACGCGACTCAAACCTGCCAGACTCATTGTGACTCAACACCACTTGAGATTCTAGTAAGAATAAAAAAAAAATTAAAAAAGGAAAGACAAAAAACATCAGGATTAAAAATTATTCTAAACATTTCTGTTTGAATTCACTACTAAAGTTTTAAATTATCACATTTACAAGAAACATTTCCATGGCTTTCTTTGCCTTGTCCTCTTACCCACTCCTTCCTCGCTCTCTCCCACCCAGCCCAGCAAGGCGAGCAGCTGACAGCCATTACATACGCCCAGACTCACTGTATCCTCACGTTGTCGGAAACGATCAAATTCAGCCTTGGCCTTGGGGTTGTAGGCAACAGTAGCTGCCCAGCCTTTATAAAAAAGTAATTTTGTTACACCGGAAAAAACAGAATATGTACCTCAAGGTGGTTTATGGCTGAGTGCATGCAAGCGTGATTACCTTTAGCTGATCCCAGGACGTCTGCATAGCTGAAACCACCAACAAAGACGACGGCTTTGAAAGGCTCCAGGGTTAGCGAGCCAGTGCACAGGTCCTGCATGGTGACGTCCCAAACCTACACATAGATTTACATTAGAAAGTTCAATAATGAACACATGCAACACAGTTTAGATGTAGATGAACATATATCTGGTTGACCTCAAAGCCCGCCATATACAGAGAGACAGACATCTCTCGATCTCCGTTACTGCCCTCCTCTCTGACCACAGCGACGCGTGCTAAAAGAGCAGAACAGTTTAAAAAGTAAAAAAAAAATTCATGCAGAATTCATAAATGATCATATCTGACAAAACCTGATGAATTTAAATGAGTAAAATTTAGTGGTGCTGTCCAGCCACTAAATAAATCTGGTTTCATTCCATTCAGCACTCAGCTGAAACAGAGTTATAAAGAACCACAACAATGCATTACCAGTTAGTGGCTAGCTGTTGCATCAGTTCAGTGTTCCCACTAGTATGAGACATTAGTAAACTGAAAAAAATGCTTCAAAGGTTTGTAGTTCCTGGGGGACTTCCCCAGTGGGGATACGCCCTCTGATAGCATGCACAACCATTATGCTAAATTATAGTTTACAGACAATCAAATAATCAGAGTGTTTGACTTCATAATAAAACAACTATTAATTGCAATTCTGGAGTACAATAAGTCACTGATACCAAGTTGGCTGATGGTGGGCATTTCAGAGGGGTTAAAGGTCAGTTTGAAGTATGGCTGTGTTCTCTTTGATAGCCCCTCCTCCTCCTGTTTAATACACAGCTCATTGGCTTGGAGACGCTCCAGTTGGAAACTGGTGTCCTCCCATATTGCTCTGAGGTCAGGCAGCAGCTCCCTCAGCACCTCCTTTCCATCTACACTGACATTGACCTGGAAGACAAGCGAGATGAAAGACTGCGGTCATCCCTTACAAAGACACAAGACCCGAGTCCGTGCCAAGTTTAACGTCTTACCATTGCTTCTGGTCCAAAGCCACACGTCCTGCCGACACGAAGGCACTGGACGCCTGCATCGCTGTATCTTTGACACACAGTTTCTAAATCTGACTGTGAAACCTCCAGAACCAAACCCAGCTCCTCGCTGAACAACAGCTCCATGACTACACATGGAAAGAGATTTTAAAAACTCAGTTAATTTGCATTATGTATGTGTTATTAACTGGTAAGAAAAGGGAGATAAATCATTCAGTTACTGACCTCCAGCTCCTTGTGAAGTCAATTCAACATCAATCCCACGGTTTCCTGCAAACGCCATCTCTAGCAAGCAGGTAAGAAGGCCTCCGTCACTGATGTCATGACCTGCACTCAGCAGGCGATCTGAAAGGACAAAAACACAGATTCCATGTCGTTGTTCTTAGTGACTTTCCCGGCCACTAGGTGGCTCTCTCGTCACAGCGCAGAGCTGTGGCTGTGCATTGAGAATTGGAATATTTAAACAAAACTGATAGAGAGGGAAAAAAAACAATACTAAAGAAAACTGCTTGCAGACTAAATCACTGCCAACTTTTTTGCTTTGTGTGGCAGGGAGATGTTTACCCAGTGCAAACTGACCGTGTATGAGTTTCTGAGTGGTGTTGAAACAGGCTGTCAATAGTTCTGGCTGGTCCAGGTCAGGCGAGCAGTCTCCCAGCTGGCTGTAGCACTGAGCCAGGGCAGAGCCTCCCAGACGATGATGGCCTGGACTGAGAGGAACCCACAACAACACGCCTGCAGACAGAGGACAAAAAGTCAGAGGCAGGCCGTCTGTTACCGAGTATGCAGCATGTTTGAAGAGTACGATGCGCATAGCGTGAGTGAGAGAAGCATGGAAATAAAAATAAAAAACCCTCTAAATAATGAAAATTAACTTATTTTTTATGCTAATAAAGCTCTGACAGATTTGAGTCTTGGTGTGCGCCTTATACCTTTGCCATCTGGATCCTCAAGATCAGGCGTCACAGTGGCAGTGATGTCGGGGCAAACAGCATATGCTGAAATAACCAGAGCACCTGAAACAGAAGCAGAGCGAAAGCTAAGTTTAGACAGCTCTCTCACACACTCTCACACACATACACACACACACACTGTACCTGGAGCTTTGACCGTCTCTTTTCCAACTCTAGCAGCCATGCTCAGAGAGTCCTTGCCTCCATCAATGGCCACTCCCAGCTGACCCATGACTGCACACATGGCTTTGCAGGCTTCCCACAGGCATGCCCCCTCTCCAGGCAGCTTGGCAGCCCACATCCAGTTACCACTGCACTTCACATCCTGACAAGAATTCAAAAAACTAATAATAATAAAAATTTTAATAATTTCATCATGTTGGGATTAAAAACACACCCTTTCATTTTTCTGCATATAGGTGATATATTAAGATTGTTTGTTTCTACAAATTTACACACCTTCAGTTCTGTTACCCTTGCAAACACCAGATTGGTCAGCGCCTCACCCACAGCCATGCGAGCCCCCGCTGCAGGACACACCAGCCCTTTAATTGGCTGCTCCCCGATGGCTGTTGCTGCTCCCTCTAGGCTAAAAGGTGATAGAGCAACAACAGCCACATTGGCCAATGGGGTGTGAAGAGGGCCGACACACTGTTGCTGGGCAACCAACCCAGTCACAGACCGGTCCACCTGATGGAGGGAGAGAAAGTCAACACAGAGAATCACAGTGTCTGTACAAGTTATTTCTAAAAACAAGAGCTTGTAAGACAGGTATATACACACACCTTGTTGGTCAGGTAGCGTTTGGAAGCCACAGCAGGCAAACGTAAAACTCTGTGCAGAGCATCTTTGACCGTCAGTCCAGCAGGTAGACTCAGTGTTTGATGATTCAGGGCCATTGTCTCCATCTTAAACTCTTTCTGCGGCATCTTTCCCAGAACCCACTCCAGCTGTAGGTCCACAGGACAACGCCCCCTATCTGCCTCATTGCAACTTCCTCCCTCATCATAGACCAGCACAATCTGAGTAAGAAATCAGTAATTCACTGAGCATGGATCTCATTCAGTAAGACACTTTTGGTATTAGGACCTAGCCAACAAGGTGAAATGAAAGGTATGGTAGATATGCATTTATTGACTCGAGCCAGTCTAAAACGTGCCTTGCCGTCTCCTGTGACGTTTCCCACAAAGTCAACAGGACACTTTTCCCTTTGACACACCCTCTCCAGGAAGGACCGGTCTGATGGCTGCAGCAGGAGGGCATTGCTCTCCTGATACTCGGCGCCCCACAGCTCCAGCACACTCAGTGTTGGATCACCTTTCTACAACACAAAGCAAAAAAAAAAAATATCTCCAGACATTCATCTTGTTGGATTCTAAAGAATTACAACAAATGTGTTTAAAAACACAAACAGAAAGCTGTGTTCATGTGGTGATTACCTTGAATCTATTGCAGTATATCACAGCTCCTGCTGGCTCACTGAGCTCCTTGAGCACATTACCTAAAAAAAAAAAAAAGAATTAAGAGTATGGGTTCATTACCTTTGCTTTTCTCTCATTTCTAAGCTTTATATAACCTCTTAAAGAAGCCACATTTCTCACACCATTTCCTCCTGCCCCCTGATCATGTATACTGCAGATTGGATTTCCGCCGCTTCTTTCCAGGCATGCCCTGAGAGCACGGTTCATCTTTTGCTCCATCTCAGCATCTCCCCTCTGGACGGCACCCAGATCCCTGTCGCTGGAGTTGTCCCCCTGGACCTATAAGTTTACATGTACTTAAATACTGGAAAAACATTCACGTCACGTGAGGTCATTGATTAATTGCAGCTTCCATACTTGAACAGAAGAGGCTGCTCCTCCTCCTACACCGATCCTGTACACCGGCCCTCCGATCTTCACCACCTCCATTCCTGATGGACAGCAGAGCGGTCTCTGTGAGTCACTGAACAATGTGCGTAAATATAGCTTCTGAATGGATTAACGTCATTTCACACAGCGTGTTAAAGCATCACCAGGCTCTGGCGCTTCTTTCTTCACGTGTATATATTCGATAGAACCGAGACCACCACTAAACATGATCGGCTTAATCCACTCCCGGCGCTCCCCATCAGCCAGCCGCATGCCGAAGGAACGAGCAAAGCCTAAAAAAAGTGGGGTTATATGTTAAAGCAGTGTTAAAATAGTTCAATATTTATTCATAAATGTGTAGGTTTACGTTAGAAAACAGGTTTTAAGATAGACTGCTTCCCAAAAATATTGTAAGAAAAAAAGACAAAATGAATTTTCTGCAACAACAGAGATAATATTGGATTTGTATCCTTGTTTAACAGTATGTGTTGAGCATGTAGATGCAGGTCTTCCTACCCGAGAGGACAGGTTCTCCAAACTTGTTGCCGTAGTCCGACGCTCCATTGCTGGCCTCGATGGCCACCTGCAGTGGAGGAGCAAAGGTGGAGGGATACTCCCATCCCTCTCCTTTACACTCCCATGGGAGATCATATCCTACAGTGGAAAAGACATGTTGGCTCAAGGTCAGCTTCTGTGCAGCACAGTCCAACCAGGTTTTCTGATACCTTATTAACAAAATTTTAGCATCCTTACATGGTGTCAATTTGACTCATGGATAAAAAGAAAAAGAAGAAAGACTATATTTAGGTATTTAAAGCTTTTACGTTGTAGTGAAGCCTTGTGATATATTATAATAATTCTAATATGTGGATAATTTGTTGCCCTTAAATAATAGACATATAGAGTCTTGGACCTGGTATGTGCAGGTTCCCGAAGCAGTATCCCGCAGTGCCGGCAATGACGTGGCCTCCTCGTCCGGCACTCTGGACATCTCTGATACGACCGCCAGTCCCTGTGGTGGCGCCGCTGAACGGCGATACACCTAACATGTCCATCGAGCTCAGGATTAATCTCAAAGAACAGATTAGGGAAAAACAGAAATTTGCATTTTAAGTAAGTAAAAAACTTTCTGCGCCCTAACCAGTCGGGAAGTTGTGCGTCTCTGCTGTGAAGATGACGTGTCTTAGTGAGCGTCGAGTCTCATACGGGCTCGCTTGGGACGGGTCTTTTGGGTAAATGAACTCAAGCTCCATGCCTTTGATGCCACTGAACACACACACACACATTACAGTGAGCCAAAATAGACAGACACACTCACGAGTGTGCTCGCCCCTGCTGTCGCCACTACTACCTGCTGTTGTCGCAGAACTTGATGACGTTGTTCTGGTTGCTGTGCCGCTGCGTGTCCATTATGAGGCTGAAAAGAGTCTCCTTCTGCTCCTTCCCGTCGATCACCATCCGCCCCCGGAAGAACCAGTGACGACTGTGCTCACTGGGAAGGACAAAGAGAGCCTTGCAGCGTATAAAAGCCAAAAAACACACAACACACAAAGCAGTCCCGCCAATCTGTTCACTGCAGACGACCCCACCTATTGGACTGGGCCAGGTCAAAACATTCCACACTGGTGGGGTTCCTTTCAATCCTCTGGAACATCGATGTGTAGTAGTCCAGATCCCAGGAGTCAAAGGCCAAGCCTGCACCAACCACAAAAGTGCATACATAAAGTTTCCCAATACTAAAAAACAGCCACATGGTATCATCCGATCATTTAAAGAGCAATGAGTAGTTTCCATCCATTTACTATCGATTCTAAATGTGCTCTTCGAAAAAGGTGCACAGCACTTTGGTCAGCATTTCTTCTCCTGAATTGTGGTCTAAAAATAAATTTGAAAAATATCATCAACATAAAAATCAATCGACACACTCCCATGCATTCAAACATGCTTCAAACTTTAAACTTAAGCAGTACTTAGCACGATTACGTTACAATTACTATTCGAAGGATCCACACTGCATAACAAAATTGTATCCCTTCTAATAAACAACAAAATAGTGAGTGTAAAATTGATTTCGTAAGGATTTAAAGCAGCTGTAGTCAGAACAAATTCCACATACACTCCTTTTTAATTATCTCCTCAATTCACCAGCCGAGCATGGGAGCGCCTACAAAGTATGTGCACTGAAACGATTCTCATTTCTTTGAGCTGCTTGTGAATGTTAATGAAGCCGAGCAAATAAGCACGCCACGTTCTGTCACTGTGGCTGGTGTCAGTCTGAAACCTGTTCACGTCATTAGGAGGAAATAATCGCTCACTGAACAAACAGCAGCATGCAGACACATGAAATGCTTCGCAGTTCTGGGTCATTACACAGAATATTGCTCTTAAGCACAGACGACGGAACCAACTTGTTCGTATGGCTGCAAAAATCATCTTTACTGTGGGCCATGACTGCAATCGTTATTATTTTGGCGACTCAGAAATCATCGCATATTTATTGAGCTTGTTTTTGCAGGAGACTTCCTTAAACTTTAAATAATAATTAAATGAAAATTTGAGGAGGCGGAAGAGGACACGGGGTCGTCTGGTCGCACAATAGCAACTGGCCGTTTCTGTCAGCGTACAGCTTTCACCGCAGTGTGACTGCAGCTCCAGGTCGGGGAATAGATAATCATAAACCTCTGGAGACCTTCACCGAAACCCGAAGCAGAGACACCGAGTGAGATATACTGGAGGTCTAAAGGATAAAACGAGAATTTTAAAATTGACTCTAAAGATAACAAAGAGTGAATGAAGATGAAAGACATCTCTTCCTCGAAATAGTTCAAAGATGTGCAGGTGCATTTTGGAACAGACTGCAATGGATATGAAAGATGATTAGTTAAGAGCGGTAAATAGCCACGTGCAATAATTTAAGTAAAAAATTATAAAAGCAAGAATGATTTGCAACAATTGCAGCTTATAAATTATACACCATAACCTAACAATGTTCCTTAAATTACTTTAAAGTCTGATTAATCGCTGCATTCAACTTTTTCTATGAAAATAACTAAACAGCTTTTATTATGGTATACAGCAGTGTCCCAAGCCACTTCTAATTTATTTGTATGTTGATGCAAATATTGTATATAAAGCCAAAATAGAGACTGTGCAATACAGCATTTGGTATGAATGTATGGTATGTTATTCAACGCAGCTTAGGCAGTTTCTTTATGTATTCTTAAAGGCATCTTGAATAAACATCAAAGACCTTCTTTTAGCGCTTTCTGCCTTTACTTGATGATCAAGATGATCTCAAAGTGTTCAGTGATGTTGCGGTCTGGGCTCCGGGGAGGCCAGCTCATGACTGACAGCGTTTCATTGTCTGCTTTCACTCCATTTCAGTCACAATTCACCTGCTGTAGTTTATTTTTTAGGTCGGCCAATAATTCATTTTTCCTCCAGTATACTCCAACTTTCTAAGGACAAACTGCATGAGCTAAAAAAAAAAAAATACTATTTTATGCCTGTAAAACTGTTATCTCTGGGATTTCATGACAGACTGCTTGTAACAAAGCATTTAAAAATTAAAAATAAAATAATAAGTTGTAAGTTTTCTGCCATGTGTGGACAAAGCACTGGTTCAGTCCCTTGAGTGAGGTTTACTTTTTTTTTTATATTTGAACGATTCATAGATAAGTGTTACCCACCTTAACAAACAAACAAAAAAAGAAACTTTGAGTCAACCAGAAACAGAAAAATCTGGCTTCAAATATCACTCAGATCAGTTTATTCAGTCCTTCTAATCAACCGAGCCTTTATGTCTTTAAGGTTTACATTAGACACACACATGCACGTGCAAGATAATCAGCAGCATCGCTGCCATCCTGTGACTTCAACCAGCTAAGTAATAATGTCATGCATCATGTGACATTATTAGCAGTGTACTCACAGACCACTGTAAGACTGAGCAGAAGCATAAAGAAAGAAGAGAGAGGCAGGTCACAGTTCATTAAATGCAATAAAAGACTGAGGAAAGTAAAAGCAGAGATTAAAACAGGATGAAACTTAATAATGCTCCGTTAATTAAGAGAGCCCCAGTAAGGAAACGCTATTAAAGTGTAAAAATCTCACCCAGCTCATCGTTAGCGCTCTCCAAGGCTGCGCGGCCCTTCTCCAGGATGTCCACATCAAACACCGCCTGAGGTTTGGTTTCCACGGTGAAGGAGGTGATGGGGTGTTGATAGATGCACTCCGTCGTGCTGTCATACAGACACTCAATCAGCTTCTTTACATCTCCACTGATTTCACTCACACTCTGCTCGGCCTTTGGCTGAAGCGGAGACAGACAGCTCACATTAGACCCAGAAAATAAAAGTCACAAAACAAAAATATACTACTCAAAAAAATAAAGGGAACACTTGAACAACACAATGTAACACCAAGTCAATCACATTTCTGTGAAATCAAACTGTCCACTTAGGAAGCAACACGCGGTGATTTCACTCTACAACCCACACAAGTGGCTCAGTTAGTGTAGCTCATCCAGGATGGCACATCAATGAGAGCTGTGCTAAGTCTGGAGACACCGTGGAGAACTTTCTGTGCCTGCAACATCCTCCAGCATGACCGGTTTGGCAGTGGGTCAGTAATGGTGTGGGGTAGCATTTCTTTAGGGGGCCGCACAGCCCTCCATGTACTCGCCAGAGTTAGCCTGACTGCCATTAGGTACCGAGGTGAGATCCTCAGACCCCTTGTGAGACCATATGCTGGTGCGGTTGGCCCTGGGTTCCTCCTAATGCAAGACAATGCCAGACCTCGTGTGGCTGGAGTGTGTCAGCAGTTTCTGCAAGACGAAGGCATTGATGCTAAAGGCTGGCCCGCCCGTTCCCCAGACCTGAATCTGACTGAGCACATCTGGGACATCATGTCTCACTCCATCCACCAACATCACGTTGTACCACAGACTGTCCAGGAGTTGGTGGACGCTTTAGTCCAGGTCTGGGAGGTGATCCCTCAGGAGACCATCCGCCACCTCATCAGGAGCATGCCCAGGCGTTGTAGGGAGGTCATACAGGCAGGTGGAGGCCATCACATCAACATCAGATCAGCTTGTAGTGTGTTTTTCCACTTTAATTTTGAGTGTGACTCCAAATCTAGACCTCAGTGGGTTGATACATTTAATTTCCATTGACAATTTGTGTGGTTTTTTTTGTTGTCAGCACATTCAACTATGTAAAGAACAAGTATTTAATAAGAATATTTCATTCATTCA
Source organism: Hemichromis elongatus (assembly GCA_015108515.1). Taxonomy (NCBI): domain Eukaryota; kingdom Metazoa; phylum Chordata; class Actinopteri; order Cichliformes; family Cichlidae; genus Hemichromis; species Hemichromis elongatus. The sequence goes on along the minus strand of VUQR01010461.1, from coordinate 21,769 downwards.
AATCTGAGACATCTCATTTTTGTGTTCCCTTTATTTTTTGAACAGTGTGTGTGTGTGTGTGTATATAGAATATATCTATCTATATAGAGATATAGATAGATATAGATTTTCAGTGTGTGCATTGACACCTTGATGAGAAACCTGCGCGACAGCTCGACTCGGGTGACATTAGTGAGACCGGCACTCTGGCAGATGGAAACGGCGTTAGTGGACCAGGCAGTGGAGAAGTTCAACCTGAAAATATAACATAAAAGACTTTTTCTTAACGCAGACTCTCATATGAAGAATTTAAAAGAATTCATTTAATTAAAACTGTAAAATATGTTTCCCTATTTACTTTTTAAGTTAAGCTCACCTGCAGTCTGTGCAGCACTTTTAAAATTTCCATATCACTTACCCTTGGTAAGTGATCTGCCTAACACTGTTCAGTACAGACAGTATTTACTTCAATGTATGCAAGAGGAAGTCAAAAACATCTTGGCCAGAACCCTCACAGTCTGGCTTGTTTGCAGTTTACCAGTTTGACTTCTTTGTTTCCTGCATTTCAAAACCATAAGTTCTCATTTCACTAACTGGAATCTTATTTATACAGTACAATGTCTAAGGAGAAGGGAAAAAAAAGGGGGAGGAAGATGTAATAAAAGAATAGAGCACAATATATCGCTAACTGACAAGAAAACAAACACATAGCACCTGAAACACAAACATTTGAAAATGCACAGGTACAGATTTGTATCCTACTTCCAGTTCCACCTTCTTAGGCTGCAGCTGGTAACTGCAACCTGCTGTCTGGGACTGCAGTATCTGAACCCTTATAGTTAGAGAGGTGCTGTGGACTAGCATTCCCAGCTGCAGTCTAAAAACAGTGGAGTTGGATGTCGGATCCTCTCTGGTAAAGCAGCTGATTACTACCTATCCAGGACCTCATCAAGTAAGGATTGACAGATCGGGAAATGCCAGGACGAGCTGCTTGGCAGTGACTGAACTTTCAAAATAAGAGCAGGAATTACCTGGTAAATCAACTGCAGATGGCATCTGTGTGTTTTACGCCAAGCAAAAAGACTGAGATGCAAATGTATTATCTCTAAAAACCAGCAGCAGTACCTGGGCCCGATCTCGACCAGTTTCTCCCCACTGCCCTCTGTGAGGTTTGGTTTCTCAGACAGCGGTTCTGCGCGCAGAGGATGACGAAACAGCCAGAGTAGAACCTCCTTCTGCTCAGCGCTGAGGCTTTCGCAGCCTGCGGCAGAAAAATCACAGCAGGACAAAACATAATAAATGGATGTAAATGTGACATTTTAAGTGGGAGATTAGTAAAAACCTCTAAGGTGAATTCAGTGACTTTAATAGTCATTCTATCCACATCCATAATAATTAGCATCTTTGAGCGCAACTCTCAAGCTGTTACACACTCACCTGTCAGTTCCACATTGTAGCACAGCTCGGTCGTGACTAACAGATGTGGGTAGAGCTTGGCTGCCCTCTGTAAGGCCCGACCATTCAGAGCTTCATTACTGTAGAACCTCACGACAGCCATGACTGATGAAGAGATACACAAATCCAGTTTAAAGGCAGACGGGAGTCCTTTGGTCAAATCAATTGTAGAGGGTCAAAGAAGGTGATTTTTAGGCATCTTTTGTCAATACAATCGATTTAGCCTATTACCAACTGCCTTTTCTGAAGTAACGAATCATTAAATCAGAGTCCAAAGTAGAAAATTGATGACCAATATTATGTACGCCCTCTCAATTCTTCTCACTAAAGCCGACCCTTGTCTCCAGATCGATTCAGGTCAAGACAAGCCAATAACGAGAAGCAGACCACTCGTAACACTGTGAAAAGCCTACAGCTGACTCCAACACCTCTGCAAGACCTCAGAGCTTGTGAACGCACTTTTCAAAAGCTTTAAGAGCTTTAAATGTTTTGATTACAAGCCATTACGCTGTAACAGGATTTGGCTATCATTCTGAACCCAAACGGGAAAAAGAACTGGAGTCCTGCAACATGCTGTGGGCCACACAGCACCCTGATTTCATTATCATGGAGTCAGCGATTTAATGAAGAGATAAAAGAATGAGGAGGAAGCCTGAATCTGCACGTTTTAGCAGAAAACACTCTCAAATCCAATTTTCATGTACTGTATATTAAATTAAAAATAAATAAAAACTATAAATACTTCACAATCTCAATTTATTTGTAATTTTTTAAAGTTTTCACTCTACTGTATGTTTGATTTAAAAGGAGAAAAATGCTGCATATCATCACAGAAAGCCAACGATTTGAGATTCCGGTCTCACCAATATCAGCGTGTCGAACATACAGAGGGGCCACAACATTGGTTGAAAGTTGCGTTTGAGTTGTTCCAATTTTTAATTACAAGAAAAAAAAAATTAATCCGTTTTTGGTAAAACATCTGGAAAACTTATAGATCCAGACTCATGTTGTTTGAATTATAAACATGTAAAACACTTTAGCTATGTTAGAAAACCAACATGTGAAGGTTTTCTGTGATTTGTAATCTACATGTATTGACACGTGATCAGAAAATAACATTTTTTTTCCTCCATATAAGAAATTCTGGGCTCAGCTAAACAAAAATGACCAGTACCCCATCACTCATTAAAAACATTTTAATTACAAAATAATTTATGTCATCAGATTTTTGAATAATTTCCCCTGGGGATCAATAAAGTATTTTGATTGATTGATTGATTGATTGATTTCAAGAGATAAGAGATGTCGGTTTTTTAATATCTTTGCTGTGGCCCAGATGAACATTTCATTAAACTTCCTTAATTAAAAAACTTGCATTACAATAATAAATGCATACTTTGTGTCATATAAAAATGTCTCACACACACACACACACACACACACACACACACACACACACACACAGTCTCCTGATAAACGGTCCAGTGATTGTTTGCATATTGCAGGTCACACACTGCACGGTCAGGAGTTTTCTGTTAGTGCTTAACACGCTGCAAACTGCAACCCCCTTCAACATACACACACACACACACACACACACACACACACACACACTTCCGTGTCAACACTGACTGTAACACAACAACGACACATTATGAGGGCTACAACTTCTTAATAAGTGACTCGTGCCTAAACAGAGCTGGGAGAGTTTTCCATGTTTCCTGTGTGGAAGCTAAGCGGCTAAAAGGCAGCAGAGTTAGCAGAAAAGCACGTTAGCTAACTTACGTGCAGCAGCAGTTACGATGTCTGGGATCAAACCTGGTCTCTGCTGGAGTCCCGGAGTAACTTCTGCCCCCGCAGGACGGACTGGAAGCGGGTGGGTTAGCTCAGGTCTGAAACTGACTGAATGGATGGAAAGATGAATGGCTGGACCTCTGCACCCACGTGTGTGATCCGCTCAAGCTGCACGACGCATGCGCAAGTGGGAATGGGTGTAGTAGCAAAAAGTGATTTCCAGTATTTGCCCAATGATGAGCCTCAGTACTTAAACTGTGGTAAATTACGTGTTGTCTTATAACCTGTCAATTTTATCTCATATTTCAGCCATATTTTTTATGAATGATATCAACTCATTTTGATCAACAGTGAACTGTCACAAGGTAGAAGCTGGAATCTTTTTTCTTTTGGCAAAGTGATTTCTATTTAGCCTTTATTTATTCAGGAAAAAGTCTCATTAGCATGAAAAATGCATTTTTAATCAAGTTCTTGCCAAAGAGAAGCAGAAATTTCACAATAGTCTTATAAAGATATTTTAAGTTGCCAAAAAAGGACAAAAGGGATATAATGCTTTCAAAACAGGTCATTTCTTTGTTTTATATAAATCCTCTTTGTAAGTCCTGTTGAGGGCAGTCTGTTTATCATTATCAGCCAAAATAATAGATATAATATGATATGATAAAAACACATTTTTTAGAAATCACCTTTTGCTACACTGGATTCATAGCAAAAGTTTCGGCGATGTCAATGAATTTTGGGAAGCTTTGAACTTTTAATGTGAAAATTCCCAACAAGGAAGCAACTTGTAAATTATTTTGTACGTTTCAGTAAAAATAAATTTTATTTAAAATGATTCAAAACTGAAATAATTTTAAAAATGGAAAAAAAAGGAGCATGTCATTTAGATCGTCATGTTGAAAAACTTTGCAGGTTTACTTTGACTATTAATCTTTGTTGGTTGGTTTGGTTTGCACCCAGGATCAGAATAAGGTAAATAATGACTATTTTGATCTGTGCTGCTATGGTGCAGGCCAAAAACAGAAATAAGGATAAACAACAACAAAAACAAAAAATAATTACATTCATTTTTTTTTTGTTGTGTAAAACCTTTTGAAAACTGGAAAATATATGCAGGAGGTTGCAGACATTTGGATGCAAGTGATGAAGGAAAAGAACAAAAATACTCCCACACACACATAAAAAGAGCTGCAGTCTTAGATATATTTAATAAATTAAAGCCAAGGTACAAAAAAACAAGTACATTTCATACCTCCCTCCCCTCCTCCTCCACCTACAAGTCGTTCTTTAAACTGTGACAAACATTGTTCATTTCCTCGCCTCAGAGTAAGACCGCGACACCGACCGAGGATCGGCGTTCCGCGTCACAGTTCATATCAGACTCCGAAGCAGAACAGCTCACTCCGAAGCTGATTCGTGCCTCCGATCTCACTCCACAAATCGCATCTCTCTGCAGGATCCCAAACCCTACCTCGCCCCCCACCCACCCCCTCCCCACAAAAACACATACATGCTACATGTCTGCAGGCACCGCGGATAAGACAGAAGGATTAGACTGAGATAAAGTTTTATCAGAGACCACAAAGTACATTTCAAATGCTGAGTGTTATTAGGTGTCAGCTGGTCCAGCTGATTCACTAGACAGTGTATTTTACAGCCCTCGCATCACTTCACCAATAATGTCTCAGGCATATTGGATGAGCACAGAATGTCGGTTTCAAAAAAACTTTCTCAGCGGTCTTGCATTTTGTTACTGAACACTCTAATCCTTCTCGGTCCTCTCCAAGGCAGTGACCCAGGTGGGTAAAAGGATTCTGGGTAGCTTGTTTGCAAGCAGTTCGTTAAGAGCAGTAGTTGGTGTCAATAACGGATAGATGGATATGATCGGTAATGATTTTCCACATGAAAAGGAGGTTTAATAGATGGGTGTGGTTGCTGGTGAGCAGCAGAGGTGAAATAATTGGACGTGCATGGTCAGTTTTAATGAAGAGAGTAAGCTGAATAAGAGCGGTATGAAGATAGGTATGGATGACTGGGCTCTTTCTTTAAAAAACCGGCACAAATTATGCATGTGAACTGTAGGTATGATATAAGTGCACTAAACAAGTGGAAAAAGATATAATCTGTGCAGACACACGCTCACGCTCATGCACAACCTCTCATACATACAGGTATGAACACACGCATACACTCAAATACACATAGGTGTTCAGCAATAACTGTTAATATGCACAAGTTGATTAATATTTTTGCACAATTACAGTGACTAAGCAGTCCACCGTCAGGATTATTATTCCCTCCCAGCAGTCTGTTCCCTTCTTCATTTACATCTTGAGCCGCGTTCTCTTCCAGCAACTACAATTTATATTTCTTTCATTTTGTTACTGTAGGCAGCCCTGCTTTACCTAAGGGACCACTGCATTACCCACTATCTACAAACCTGAGGAGACTGCAACATGACTGGGTGGAATCGTATGTACATGAGGTACAGCCCTGTACACACTGGGCAGGGCAAGACTGACCAAGTTAATGTGGTCTTCAGCTTTCTGTCTCCATATAAATCCCATAAAAGGCATTTATTTAAAAACAAAACACAAAAACAAAAGATTCGTGATAATTTGGCAAATGCAGAGACCACATGGGGCATGAGTAGGATTAAATATTATATCAACGTCAGTCTTCCTGCAGAACCCCCCCCAAACATTGGTCCTTTTCTCCTTTCTTCATAGCAGCAGCAGGACTGAAAACCACTGTCTTAATATATGTGCATACATATACATTTATATAATTAATTTGATTCATTTTGAAAATAATGTTAAGTAGCTACGTACGATACCACTACCATTTCATATGGATGCTAATCACCAGGAAACAATCTAGGAACCACAGGAAGATCTAGAAAGGCAGAACAAGACAGAGAGAAAAGGAGAAGTGTGGCAGCACTTCTCCTCAAAGCTTGACTTAACAAAAGACCTTTAAGTAAGAGAAGAGAGGCAGGAGGGCGAGAGAAACAATCAAGATTATAACAGGAAAAAAAAAATAAATCATGGCCTCTCTAGAGCCATGGATTTTAATGTTTGTCCATTAATCCAATGGCGGGTCTGCACTGGAATGGTTTCATGTCTTGTTCTGCAGCGGGTTCGGTTACATTACAATCATTTCATGATATCTTCGCTGAAGGGGTTGAAGAGAACTGTGTTGTTGTGGCATCCAGCTGTTTTGCACTGAAGACAGAGGTCATGGTTAGGTGAAAGTTCAAGGGTAGAGTTTCAGTACTCAGCGGCGTACTCTGTACCATGGAGGCCTCTGCACAGTAGTGTAAACTCCTTCACTATATCCTTCACCCTCCTCTTGTTCACTCGCTCTCTGTTTAACAAATGAGTAGAAAAGAAGGCAGAAAAGAAACAATTAGAAAGCACAAGCAAATTATTCTTTTGTGCTGCTTCCTTCTTTGTGTGCACACATGTGTTGCAAGCATAATCAGTACAGTGTCATTTTTTACAAACATTTGCCTGCAAACTTAAGAGCAGAACTCTGGTTTGTTTTCCCCCTTGGTGCTGTTCCTTTGTGACATGGTAGTCGCACTCGGGTAAAGACAAAAACAACCGCACCGAGAGACTTTGGAGGAGGTAGTCTCGTGTGGTTCGTTTATGGCAGGTTTGCTCAATCCCAGTCCTCGAGAGCTACTGTCCTGCAGCTTTTAGATGCATCCCTGCTCCAACACAGCTGAATCAAATGGTTTGAATACCTCTTCAGCATGCCATCAAGTTTGGCAAAGGCCTGATAACAAGCCATTCATTTGATTCAGGTGTGTTGGAACAAGGATGCATCTAAAAGCTGCAGGACGGTAGCTCTCGAGGACTGGGATTGAGCACCCCTGGTTTATGATGTGAATGTGATTTGACCTCGATCCGAACAAACTACCGGGGTACATTTCCAGTTTGAGCTAAAGACATCCTGTAGCCACGTATGCTGTGGATTCTGGGAAGCAGCAAAATCGTGCTGAGGTCTGTACGGGCTAGCAACTAACCCTGAATTTAGATTAAATCTCCAACAGTCCAGAACACAGCACCTTCTTCTCGTATTTACTGTTGTTGCTCACACCCCAGACACATCTAGCCGATAATCATACTGAACAGTCTCACGTGGTTTGTAGCGACGCATCTTCACGGTGGTATGACTCATCAACAGAGTCATACCAGAGTAAATGAACAACACATGTAACAACGCCCTAAGTATGCCACCTCTTTTTTCTGGAATAATCTACAGATGGACCTGAAATTGTCCGACCTGTTGGTGACGCAGAAGTTTAAACCCATTTTAAAGGTTCGTGAATAACAGTCCTCTTGGTCAACGTGATTGCTCTTAGTGTTATCCCATTTGATGTGAGTCTCACACTCTCTCGATTTTACTTACTAGTTTTTTTATTTGTTTTATATGGTAAATCTCATAAATAAAAGGATGATATTATGGACATGTGTGTCTAGTGGTGTTACCTGAGTATCTGGTGTGAAAAGTTGTCTTTCTGCTCGGCTGTGACCCGTGATGATGGGAATCCTGGAGGCTGCAGTGCCTCTTTCAACCACACGGCGAGAAGAGAGAAGCAGTGCTTGTTCAGACAAAACAGCACATCTGCAAACTGGTCCATCAGACTCCGAGACGCCCCACCCCCAATGCCCTGGAGAGAGCGGAGGAGGTATTTTACATCAGGGACTTAATTGCATTAAATAAGGTAGAAGAGTTTGGAGTGTAATAACGCAGCAAACTGCAGGATCAGTGAAATGATGAAACATTTCTGTGGTGTGAATGTGGTGCTTCTCACCTCCAGAACGGCCTGTACCAACAGCTTGCCGTCCTCCTGCACCACTCTGGCTAATGGAGGCACGTCTGAGCAGTGGGGTAATAGTTCAGTCTAAGACGGGAACACAGAGAGAATCATCAAATTTAAAGACAAATTACTCACTTCTGAACACACTTGTATGGTTAAAGCTGTGTGTGCTTGTGTGCGCGCTTACAAAGAACAAGCACGTTGACTTGACAGTCGGAGCCTCGGGAAATTTGAGTGACAGAACCCCTGAAGTGGGAGACAGAAACTACTGAAGGCTGGTGTCAAACATTTACAATTTGTACTTTGTACTGACAAGCACACATTTCACAGAAACACTAGCAAAACACACAACAGTGTGTATGCTTGTGTAAATCATGTGCAAACTTACCGCAGTGGAACACTGCTTTCACGTCGAGGCTCTCAGACAAGAACAAATCGGGCTTCCGTTTGAGGGCCTAAAAGGCAGATAAAGGAATCAAACAGAGTATGTTTTTGTCGGCCCGACCCAATCGGTACTGCTTCACCACATTCCACTGCATAAGATCCTTCAAATTTCTGGTATCAACAATACCCGCTAAGCCTGGTAGCCAGATCTGACAGCAACACGGGCAAGGAGCCAGATCTGCCTACCAGGCTGCAATACTCTCTCTCTCTCCGTCTGTTTAGGAAGAACTATATGCAAACTCATACAGAGATCCTCCAATGCAGAAGTCGGCAGGTGTAACAAACAAATTGCAAAAAATCAAACTTTGAAATCATTTAAAAACTTAAGTCAAACTAAAAGCAATGGTGGTTTTGGGCTCGTTTCTTGAACTCAATTGTATTCCAAACATTACATTCCTTGTTTTTGGTTGACTGGATTGAATATGCAACAGAAGTGTGTAAGTAATTAACATGTGCAGATAAAGAGAAAGACAACTCATCTCATAATAATGAACTCATTCAGGATGGAGGAGAGGAGAGAGGGAGAGAGGGAAAGGGAGAGATGAAGGTCAGATCTATCCAAAGATAGAAAACAAAGGAAGAAGAATGAAGACGAAAGACAAAAATATAAAAGGGGAGAGCCATCAGCCAATTTGTCTGAACTGATTAATATTAGTTGAATATTAATTCATCTGGGCTTTGATTGGCTCTAGGCTGGAATGACTTCAGAGGAGGACTCAGCTCAGAGACTAATCAGTCACCTGAGACCACAATGCTGATACTCATACTGTTGCATCATCCTTCCCACGAGCGCCACGTCAACTAAAATATTTCCTCTGAGGTTCTGAGTTTGTGGATTTACTTTTTGCAGATGAGGAAATCTACCCTGGTGTTGACTTTAGAGAAAATGGTAAAGATGCAATCAAGTTAAAGTGTGTCAAACGGTGGATTTAATTGCAAAATGACTTCAAACAAGTCCTCCTGATATTTTGTTATAAGCTGGTAACTGGTTATGACGTGTGTCATGAGAATTTAAGACATCAGAGGGTATAAAACCCTTCATTAAAAAAGAAAAAAAATACAGGTCATTTTAAAAATGCCCTGTTATCTGACTGAAACAAGACTGGCTATCTGATGACGGTAACTTGGCAGTGAGAAGAGAACATCAAAAAACCTTCAAATGTATTATTAGTTGATTACCCGAATATAACTTGAACTTGCAAAATAAGGATTTTGGTTGTTTTCCCTTACTGTACTGAGCACGCCGCACAGATGAGGCCCATTTCTACAGATCAAATACAAACCTCTACATGAGTACAGCACTATGTTTTTGTGGTGAGGAGACTGTTAGAATCAAAAGCGTTTGAGGAGAGACAAATGTCCCGTTTTCAAACATTCACCTCATGTGTTACATTCCACTGCCTTGCCTATGTTACAAAGAACAGAAAAGGGTATATTTATATAAAGAGAGAAGAAGACAGAGAAACAGGTCGGAACTAGAAAAAGAGAAAGAGAGAGAAACCCAAAGTGAATGAAATAAGAAACCAAAAACACACCTGAGCTTGGAGTTGCATAAATGAATCAACAATATCAGGATGATCCCTGGGTCCTAAAATATAATAAAGATGAAACTTAAGAAATCATAAGAGAATAAGAATAATATACAAACAGCAACTTAATAGATTCAACAGTCATGTGGAAATAAAAGAGAACTCAAAAATATTTCATTGAAATAATTCACACGTGAGTAAGGAACAAAGGGGAGAAGGGGGGGAGGGGCATATGAAGCTTTGGCAGAGTCTTGGAAGAAGAGACCAACCAAAAACAAAACACAGGCAGAAGACAAAGACATGGGTCTGTTTGGAGAGAGAAACGGAAAGAAGTAACGAGAGAAAAAGAACAAACCTAAAAGAACAAAAGTGTGTTTGGAGTGGGAACCCAGGAGGCACCTCTGTTACTGTTACAGCTTGGAGGAGGAGGAAAAAAAAAAAAGACAAGAAAAGGCACCACACCTGAATGAACCCTCTTTTATCTCCTCCTCATGAGGCGCCGCCAATGTCAACACCATCAAATAGCAAGCAAAGCGTTTCCTCTCATTTAAACAAGTGCCTCAGAGGTGAAGGTTACTGTAAAGGGTCCATTCAGCACTACTCAATAACATCCCCATTGGTTCAAATGAGAGCCCACAGCATCAATAGGAATCACGCTTAACAATAAGGACGGCTTCATTTACCACCACCTCCCTTTATGCTGGACACAGACTACAAGGCTCTTAAAACATATGATGCAGAGTTAAACACACATCTCTTGTAAAAGCGAAAGAATCCACATTGAAATTTCTGATGTTCTGGATCAATCCAAACTCGAACCACAATTTTTTTTTTTTTGTTAATAAAAGAAAACAGATGTAGTGAGCGCCCAGCTTTGGCTGTTCCCAGACTCCAAACAAAGTTTCCTGCTCGATACCCTCCTCCAGCCCTCAACCCCACAGGAATCCTTGGAGACAATTCAGGATTATTCAAAAGGGCAGTAATAGTGAGCCTGACTCTAATTCATTGACAATGGTGGTTGCAGTCGTATGGAGCGGGCCCTTCCTGCTATGTTATATGTCAACCAACTGAAAAAAAAAGCTAGTCTTTTTGCTGTGACTGCATCCTGTACTGATACTGCGGGACACCTGCTAGGAAAACAAGAGTTTAGAGGAGGGAGGAGAGGCAGCCATTACTTAACCAGTCAAAATAGGAAAAGGAGGAGAAGAAAAAGGGACAACACAAAGGGAAGGGGAGTATCAGACAGACTTGGCAACAATACTCAAAGCCATGTTTAGTGAAACAAGAGATATCCACTCAGCGATATCTATTTTATGTCAAATAGTTGATGATGATCACTCTAGCCTCAGGGTCACGGATATGAGGAAACTTTTGCTCCATCAAATACTTAGATGGGTTTGTAAATGTAAAAGAATAAATAAATTGCCCTATTGAACAGACTCATAAATAATCTGAAAATAACTTGAATGGTAAGTGGAGAAAAGGGTCTGCTTTTATGACTCTGTGAACACACCAAGCAGACAGACAACTTTGCAGCTCCGCTTACATTACTGAGTAATTAGAGCGAATGTCTAAAGGTTGACTGTGGAGTCCGATGACCTCTGAACTTTTATTTGTTGATTTCCTTTTAATGCTCCCACGCTGACCCGTTAGCAAAATCTACTAATTTGCACAAGTATTCTTAGTAGGAAGCATCAACCACCTCTGCTAAACCAAATCAAAATCAGTCAACTCAAATATGACTAGAAACATGTGCACATTCGGGCCAACAAATCAACAAATCACAATATGTTGTGAAAACTACATGTCCATGATTTAAAGGTCTACCTCTTCAGAACACAAAGTTTAAATAATTCAAATATTAAATTGGAGCCAAATAATGTGCAGCTTTTCTGTCTTTTTCAGAAAAAAGCCTTCCTGATTTTAACAGAAACAGTTCACATTACTGATACTCCCGCCTCTGCAGGACCCCCTACCTTGCTGGAAGATGGACAGTGTTACCGAAGTAACCAGCTCAAACAGAGCCTTGATGGGTGGGAAGTGGTCTGTCTCACTGGCAAAGATATGCACCATCTGAAACAGCAGGTCCTCACATTAAAAACTATTTTTACTTACACACACACACACACAAAAACTGGGTTATTCAAAAGAAAAAAGGCTGCAGCATGAAGAAAGGACTTTAAACAGGAAACAAACTAATCAGATAATTATTCGTTTACAATTACCAGACACTTTATTAGGTAGACCTCACTAGTACTGAGTTCGGCCCCCTTTTACTGTCAGAACTGCCTTAATTAATTGTGGCATAGATTAAATAAGGTGATGGAAACATTCCTCAAAAATTTTGGTTCATATTGATCAAATTTTTGTGAGACAGTTTTATGAATTCTATGTTTTTCATTCTTTGCTAAAAGCAGTGGTGCCTGGTGTGATCTGCTGCTGCAAATGCCCATCTGCTTCAAGGTTCAGTGTGTTCCGCTTTCAGAGAAGTTCTTCAGATCTTGCTCGTAATGAGTGGTAATTTGAGTTGTTGTTGGATTGCTATCAGCTTGAAGGAGTCCAGCAATTCCCATCTGACCTGAGGCATCAACAAAGAAATTTGGACTATTCTTTGAAACTTCAGAGATAGTTGTGTGGCAAAAATCCCAGTAGATCAGAAGTTTTTGAAATAGTCACACCAGCCTGTCTGGGAACAATTACACCAGAATGAAGGACACTTATATCAGTTAGAACTTTCGGAAGTCATTTTGATCATGTCTACCTGCTTAAATAGACTAAGCTGCTGACATGATGGCTGATTAGATATTCGTGTTAACAAGCAGCTGAACAGGTGTACCAAACAAAGTGGCTGGTGACAAGAGAGATTATATAGATTTATGTTGGAAGGCACGCACATATTCTTTTATTTTATTTCTTTACTGTTACCCAGTGGAGAGAGACAAAACAAGCTTAGTATTTTTACTTTTATTTCCTCCAGTAGTTCTAGATTTTTCTCATCTGTGGAAATTGGCATAATTAACACTTGTTTAGAAAGTAGAAAATGATGACATTCACACTTTCAACTGGACTTGGACTTGAGTTAAAAAAAAAAAAAAGAAAAAAAGAAAAAAAAAAAAAAAAATATAAATAAAAAAAAAAAAACAAAAAAA
>VUQR01010460.1:9845-28142 GCA_015108515.1 Hemichromis elongatus | reverse complement strand
AAATTGCTCAAGTAACAAACTGAGAAACTTAATAGTGGAACCCAAGTTTTAAGCCTGAATCCCTTCCATAGAACTATGCATAGAGTTATGATTTTCACAGGCACATGGCAGAAAAAAATCATTTTGATGTCATGCACGTAAAATGAAACGAAAGAAATAGTTTCACATTTTGGGAAATGACTTGCCAGTTTGCAGAGAGTTTGAAAAGAAGACATCTCCACGCTAAATATGACACTTGTGTTTTTTAATCGTCCTGCCAACACTGTTACTCCAGGAAATCAGTTGTTGCTGGACAAAAAAAATTACTCCTCTATTTTGTTTGATTTCATTTCTTATATTTCTGTCTGTGAACTTTTTAAACAGCGGTATTACGTGTTACTTTGTGAGCTTTAGTGGTGCTAGTAGGCATATTTTCTTACTTCGAGTGAGGCAACCTCTTTTTCCAGTTTTTGTGCTAAGCTTTATATTTAAAAAAGCAAAACAAAACAATAACACCGGGGTGGTATCCATCGATCAGTTCTAGGCAAGAGCACGAGCAAGTTTTCCAAGTGTGGAACTATTCCTTTAAGTTCAACTCAATCCTGCCAGGTCTGTCAAACTGCCACATCTGTTCTGGCAACAATCTGCAGTGTGTTGCGTGATGCTACACATTGTCTAATGCAATATAATTTTTACTCACTCTCCCGTTAACGCTATAGACTGTGACCAAATGATGCACTGAGAATAATTTAAACACAAGATTTCAGCGCATTTCTAAAAATACTGCCACTACCTGATTACGGTTGCCTGCACTCGTCACCACTGTTTGAATCTGCAAAGCCACAATAACAGTTCACGCAGAGCAGTGACAAAACACTTCAGATGATGAGGCAAAGGTGATTACAGGTAAACCTATAGCACACTTTAGAGATATATTTTTGTTTTGTTTTTTTTTAGTACCTTTTACTGCTCGGGTCACTGCAGTCGCATGACCGCTGGACAAGTTCTATGGGGGACTGGGAGTTGTGTGTATTTGGGTATGTGGGATAAAAAGATGAGGTGTATGCCCTTTAGCAGACATGGTGCGAAACCACAGCACTGGATAATACAATATACGGTACAGGTCTGCATGCATGGGACACATTACTCATTCGTAAATGTGCATCTTTGTGCGTTTGATTGTAATGGTCAAACAGCAGTCTTAGTTGTGTTTTAAACATGGAAATGAATCTGTTCTCTTACTGGCTGTGTAAATGTGTAATATCTTTATGCACATCCGCATCTGAAACTGTGTACTGTTTCAGCTGTGCAGACAGCTTCCGAGCACCGGTCACCGGTCAGCTGTGGTTCGTTTGTTTTATTCGAGTTTTCTGCAAACGCTGGGATTTAAAAAGGGAAAACATCCAAAGTTCAGCAGATCTTTTGCCACTTTGTCGAAATGTGTCGAGGAGCCTCTCAGCGGGTAAAAACGCCACTTTGAAACATGATGTCTTGTCTCCTCTATTACTCGCTGTACTTCTCCTTTGTATTCTTGTGCATATGTGTAATCACTTCTTCTGCCATTTAATTTTTTTGTGATGTACGCCTTTAATGTAGAATATAGAGATGTGCCACCAAACTCTGTCACATTTGCTTTCTCATTGCGTCTTTGTCTCGTTTACGTGTAACCAACCATGTACCGTCAGTTTCATGATGCTGAATAGGAAGCAGGCTCAATGATTTCTCCACTGAAACTGCTTTTGCTGAGTGTAAAGAATGCCGGCCTTCATGTTTACAACATGGACATACTGTATACTGCCAAACATGCAGGAGCGTACCAAACTCCCCTCTTAAGCGCTTGTCCTCCACCCCTCATCCCTGATGCAACTCTATTCTCAAGACTCTTCTTTTTCTTTTCTTTTTTTTTTCTCACCTCTTTCTCTTCATCCTCTTTTAAAACATCAGAGGACAGTCAGGTTGTGTCCTCTAGCCGTGTTTCTTCGTGTCTAGTGTCGTGGTGCGCGTGTTCATGTCAGTACTTGTGCCTACTGTGGATCGCATGCTTTAGCCCTTGACTGGACACAAACGTTGCTCACAAACTCCTCTTGACCCTTATGTGGACAAACGTTGGGGATCCTTATAAAGTTATCAAGGGAACCAAATAACTTATTACAAAATTTATCATATGTGTTAACAGTTCTGTAAAAACAAATAGGAAATAAAGGCCTTTTAATTACCATGACTTGTTTGTGTTTAATACGCAGTTCCTCTTCCTCTGTTGCATCGTGTGTTAATGTCACAAGACCAAAACATTTTCATCCTTTTACCATTTATTAAGCAGAGTGAAATAAACAATGTGTCTGTGTTAAGCCACCACTCAGAACATTTCAAACTGTTGAATATGCAACCACTCCTTAAATCAGTACATCTACAGCACGTGGAAAGAGCAGAATCACACTGTAGCTTATTTATAGTTCAATTAGTGGATGTGGGAAAATATTACACTGGTAATACAGCATGTGGCATGGCTGGACTCCAAAACCATCACATGGTTTAAGGAATACATGAAACACGGAAGACCTTGGTTAACTCAACCATTAAGTGAAGAGAAGACAGATACCAAAATCCTTGCTGAGTCTTTTACACCACGTACAGCACAGAAGGAG
This sequence comes from Hemichromis elongatus, assembly GCA_015108515.1. Taxonomy (NCBI): domain Eukaryota; kingdom Metazoa; phylum Chordata; class Actinopteri; order Cichliformes; family Cichlidae; genus Hemichromis; species Hemichromis elongatus. Next base: position 25,518 of record VUQR01010460.1, on the reverse strand, counting down.
ATTTCATGCAAATTAGTTTGAAATGCAGAGCTTAGTGTGACAGTTTTATAAATCACGATGCATTTATTTTAAAGTAAACTCACAACCTCTACACGTTGTTGCATTGTGGGTTTAGTTCTTAAGGAACCGTTAGAAGTAGGAAGTCCCTTCATACTCCAAATAGTAAAAACATGACATCACAGATATTGAAAAATATTGAGTTGCCTTAGCACTATTAAATATAAACCCACAAAAATAATGAAATCAAATTTGTTAACAGGTCTGTAGTATGGGCTTGCACTGAAGCTAGGCGTGCCTTATTAATTGGCAACTGCAGACCTATAAAATTGTGAGAAATCATCACAGAATTTAAAAGCTGATAACAGTTTATATTTTACAGCGCTGGCTTTTGCTGATTTTTAAGGCCACGCAATATTGTGAAGGCTCACAGAGCAATGATAACAAGGACGTGCACGATTTTGGTATTTGTATTTTAATCGCCTAATGACAGGGAGGCCAACGAGTCAACTAACAAAATAATCAGTGTACTCCTTTGAAACAAAACTGACTAGGAAAAAATATAAAGATTAGAACTAACACATCCATAAATAAATAAATATATATCTACAAAACACAATATACGGCATTTTCATTTGCACTCGGGGTGTCTCTCTCTTCAGGCATTCATTTGTTTTCAAAACGAGATACTAGCTCAATAAAAATATCCTCTAGGAAGAACATGCATTTAAAAAAGCAAGGCAGCTGAGAACACAAAAAAGGAAAATGTGACAAACATAAATCATCTTCTCTTAGAAAGTGTACCATTCTGTCACAGGGCTGCTAATGACAGCAGCACTGTTAACATGCGCATGCACAAAGTACTTAACCTTTCAGGCCTATTGTAGAGTCACCTCTAACAAGCCCAAATGTACATGTTACAAGGTAAATAAAAATATAAGGTAAATAAAACTCAAATGTCTATTTGCAAATTTTCAAAATGCTGAAAATTGGACTGAAATTTGTATCTGACCTGTTAGAATGACAGTTTTTCCAAAGGTTTGTCAAGTGAATTGTGTTCATGCATCCCTGCAACCGTAGAAAAACACCCACAGATTTCCAAGGAAATCCACATCTGTGAGGCACTCAACTGTGGCAAGCAGCAACGGCTGAGTGACAAACCTGAGACTGTTGTCAATCGAAGCAAACACAACCCAAAACATGCATTTTTATTAAGCCTCGCCATCTTTAGCCTACAGGAGAAAGCTACAGTTCAATACAGTCTAAGTCATTCGCTGACTTCTCTTTCAAATAAAAACATATTAAAACACGATTATGGAGTGCACAAGTGACAACCAAAGTAAAAGTGTCAGTGTGTTATATGGCATATTATTAGGTAGAGTAGCCTCACGCAATCTGATGCATTCGTTTGGATTTGAAATGTCAACAGTAAACCTGGTCCCTATTTAATACACGTGAAAAATATTCCTAAAACAAACAACATGTAATGAAGGCAAAAAAATAGCTGAAACTTTAATTTTAATAATGGTAAAATTAACTGAAGCTTACTAACACTTCTCTTTGGATCTTCACAAGTTCTAACAGAAATTAGTACGATGTTTGTGAAAATGCAACCAAACTAGCCTGTCACCATACAGTAACTCAGATACGAGTCAAAACCTGGGACCTTGTGGATAATGACACCGCTATTTCAGGGTCGGAGCGTCCACAGACACACAAGAGGAGCGCATCAGACACCTTTTTCATTTTGACAGTTTGCTGATGACTCGAATGAGAGCACCATTTTCATCCTTTAGTCTCTGGTTGTCTGACTTGAGCTCTGTTAAGACCTAGAAAAAGAGAGTGAGAAAATGATATTAAACCAGGGAAATATGCAGCCTTTGCTGTGTCATTTAAATGGTTACTTGACATCTTTGTGAATGAAACCAGGACTATCCACTGCAACTTTAATCACCACTTAAGTTATCTTTCACTGAAGTTTAAAGTCAGGCAATGAGGACATGCTCTACAGTACTTGATCATGCAGTGTGGTGTGACAGTGACAGCATGTCCTGAATGTGAAAAGTGACAGAGAAGGAAAGTGAGGGAGGGTCAATTCCCCAAATCTAGGTCATGTCTCTCATGAGAAGCAATGACTAAAAATAACCACCCTCTTTGTCAAAGTATTTCCCCTCTACTGGAGACAAACAATAACCTTCTGTGCTAGCTAGGACACATTACCGCAACTGGTGAGCGAGTAGAGACGTCTTGCGTCAACAATATGTTGAATTTTAATTCTTAAATTAGAGAGTGAAAGCCCCACTAAGCTGGGAATCCTATGGTGTAAATTCAAAACTAAATGATAGTTTGATAGCTAGATGAGCTGGATGAGACGACTGATAACATTCAGCGGATTGTTAATTTATATTAGCATTAGCAATTATCCTGCCAGAACCTTTAAAACGGTTTTTTTAATCTGTACAAAAGATAAAATGCAAAAGTTGTGGTATTATTCATTAAACACCTGCTTGGAGAGCATGAAACGTAAAGCATACAAGGTAGAGCTATATCATATACACTGACATGTGTTTCACTCTCCTTGTGTCATGTACAAATTACAGTCTCACAATCTGGCATTTTGTTTAGGCTGAAAAATTTCCCATTATTCACTCCTACATATAAGTGTTACTGTTCACCCCTCCACATGCAGACCCTTCTAGAAATATTTGGTCACTAACCTCTAATTTTAAATAAAAAATACCATATTTGTAGCTAGTGATGAGCTTGCAGGCTAGATGCCAAACTGTAACTACATTCAACAAGAACATAAATCAGTATTTTCTTGTTATTCCACACTAATTTATAGCAAGTCTACTATAGCTTTGTTTTTTTCTGTAAGTAAAACAAATAATTTGTCAAACTCTGCAAATATTAGACATTTAATCATTAAATTAAAACATTTGGGCATAACTTTAACAAATCTTTGCTAAAGTTAATTATGTTGTCCCCGAAAATCTTTAAACCATTATCAGACTGCAGGGTGTGTTTCTTGGGGTTAGATTTAAATAGCTGCTGAGATGTTTCCATTTGTTTCCAACAGAACATGTGGCATACAGACATTAGAGTAGAACTGATCCTAAATCTCAGAAAACAAAAAAAGGCCAGCTTATATCTAAAAAATGTAAACACACACAGTTATTGGTACGTCTGTGCCCGTGTCTCATACAGTGAAAAAGCACGTGTTTGTTTTCAAGGCTAATGATGTGACACGTTTCATTTCCTTTGGAAGGTTCAATAGATTTGCTATTACCTTGGAAAACAACTTTGCATTGATTACACAGCACATTGCGCAGGACTTGAATATATTTAACTGTCGTGACAATAAAAGGTGCTACAAGTGCGTCTATTTTTGCAGAGTCCTAGGTGTTTATGCAAAATGGCAACCCTATGTAAATAACTAAATAGATAAATAAATGCAGCTTAAAACACAGTGTTTATTTCAAGCATGCCACATAAATCAACCTCAAATTAAACTTCAAACAAGGCTTTGTGAAAACTGCTTTGAAGGAAAGGGAGCTTCAGCGTTGGTCTAGACCAGCAGTCCCCAACCCCCTGGCCATGGACCAGGGGGTTGGGGTCCGTGAGTCGTTTGGTACCGGGCCGCAAGAGTTCAGGTTCAGGTGTGAAATTTATGGTTTTTGGGTTTTTTATTGGTTTTTATCGTTAGTATTTATTGTTTTTATCGTTAACTCAGTTTCCCTGTGTCTGCTCCCGTGTGTTATGAATACATTTTCTTTCTTTTTTTTTTTTTTTTTTTTGTTCTTTTTTTTTCTTTTTTTTTTGGTACCGGTACTGGTTTTATTTTGTTGTATTTATCCGGGACACCTTATAGGCCGGTCCATGAAAATATTGTCGGACATAAACCGCTCTGTGGCGCAAAAAAGGTTGGGGACCGCTGGTCTAGACCATAAAGGAGATTAGGTTTTTAAAAAAAGTGCACAGGAAGATGCATTGCAGTGTGTGTGGGAGAGGGATGGGAGTGGGGCGTGAGCATCAAGAGAGTGCAAGACCTGCCTGAGAGGAACACAGCAGAGGTTGAAGGGGCTGTAGAGGCACCAGAAGGAAAGAGAAGTAGAAGTTATGTGGCTGAGGAAGGGGAGAGGAAGGGGGGAAAGGTCTCAGAGGATCAGAGGTCCTCTGTCTCCGGCATTGAGGCCGTCTCAGAGAGGCGGGCGAGGACGCGAAGCATGGCTCTATTTTCAGCCAGGAGACACTCGTTCACTCTCCGCAAGGTCTGGACCTGAGCCAGAGCAGGGAAAGCCTGCATACAGGAGGAGAGAGAGATACAGAGAGGGGCAGACAGAGAGAGCATGCAGGGAGCAGGCCATGTTGCACACAGAGATTCTCATACAGAGACTGCAGCCATATCCGCTCATACAGGCATGCACCCACACACCAGCATAGACAGGGGAAATCAAAGAACCACCGCTGAGGGATTTTTCAGAAATACTTACATAAACAAATATTTACACAACACAGATATTTTGAGAGAAAATACCATAAGCTGCAACAAGCAAGGAAAGTCAAGAAGCCAGTTCTACTTGGATTTGTGCTCAAAGGTGGGCTTTATTGGGAAGAAGTGAGGTGTTGACTAATTATTATATGCATAGATCTGCAAAGAAGATGGCATAAAATTTATAGAAAGCTAAAAAATAAAGTGAGAGAGAGAGAAAATAATGAACACTGCTATATTTCAGCCTTTGCACAAGAGCCTCTTCAGATAAAAGTCAAAGGAATGGAAATCATTCATTTCCTCCCTCTTCCTGGCCTGACTTTTATTGAGGTAAACCTCAATGTGGTTCGACATAGCTGTCTGTGGTTTGACACTATTGCTGAAGGTAAACCACAGACCAGACACACACACACACATTTACGTTTTTCAGAGCACTTGTGGCACTTCAGCCACCCAGACAGACAAGTTTTTCGAGGTGAGTTTGGCAAAACATAACATAAAAGAGGACACCCAGCTACGCCTTGCACACATTTATGAAAGCTGCCCGGTTTGTGGACTTAGCAGTTCGTGCATTAAATGTTCAATTGCACAGTTTCTGGAAAGGTGCCCTTGGCTGTGGTGAAGAAAAGGACACAGTGAGCCAAGAATGCATAATGACCAGTATCCCTTATTACACTCTTTTAATATTGAGCTGTTTGATATTAAATCAGATCTGACTACACTTTCAGGTTCTAGGGGATCATTTCCACAGAGTTACTATTCATTAGGTTTAGAGGCTGTCAAGAATAATTGAACTTTTCCATTTGAAATGTAAAAACCCAGCAGAGCAATCTGACACTTAGAGTATTACCACATTCCCACTATTTTAGTAGAGAAGACAGACACACAGTGCTGTTGATGTGAAAAATCCTTAACTACAGCTTATTAAGTGCAAACCTGCAGGGTGGGTAGCCCAAAAACCCAAAACACACCCATATTTGCAAGAAAAGTAACTACAGCAATGAAAGGTGAAGATGTGCTGGTATCATTTATACCTCCTCAGGAATTCTGACACTTGTGGTCAATGAGTGTCACAACTACAGTTTATTGATTTTTTTGACAACTATACAAACACCTTTATTGACACATCTATACCTCTTAAAGGCTACTGCTATTATTCCTTTCCAGTAGGTGGTGTAATTTGATACCTGTGTGGCAGCAATGAAACAGCTCCCCCATGTGGAGAATCTGATATTTGCTAAAAGTGAAGAAGTGACTTTGTGAGAGAGTGCAAGCCGGTATATTTTTTTTTAGGTGATGTGCTCCCATAGCTTTTACACTCTAAGCTACTGTTCTGTTGAGAGGATAAAAAGTCCAGCTGTGTAAACATGCCCCAATCTCTGGCACAAAAGAAACACGTGAGGTGATAGGCACGTATCAGTCACACCTCTGTATCATAGCAACCACTCACCGTCCCCCCCTTCCCTGAGACAGCTTGCCCTCAGGGTTGGTACCCACAGCGAAACCGCAGTGGGGCATCCTGCTGAAGGAACCATGACAATACGGGGATCAAACATCTGCTGCTTATATTATACCACGCTGCTGTTGTACGCTACAATATCCTTGGAATTCTGCAGATATTAAGCAAACTGAATTCCCAAAATGTTGGTACTTATTTGTAAAATGTAAATAAAAATAGAAGGCAGAGATTTGCAAATCTCATAACCCACATTTTAGTGACAACAGAAACACAGAAAGCATGTCAGTGTCTGAACTGAGAAAACATTAATGAAAAAAAAGCATCCCTTCTCCTTTTAACAACAGTCCATAAACATGAAAGAATTGAGGAGACCAGTCTTGGACTTCTAGGAGAGGAATGCTGTCACAGTCCTGGGTATTTTTAGCTCTATGATGCACCAAATGTTTTCGGTCCAGGCAGCTCAGTTCAGCCCCTGGATGCTTTTACTACAAAGCCTTGTTGTTGTTGTAACAGGGGAAGTAGGCAGTTTACCATTGTCTTGCTGAAATATGCAAGAGGGTTCCTGATTGTTGCTTTTAAAACTTGTATCTACGATTCAGCACTGATGATGCCTTTCCCTATGTGCAACCTGCCAATTCCATTTCCAGTCATGGCATACTGTGATCACAGATGGTAATTCCTGGAAGTGTTACTGATTTCCATAAAGGAATCATGCCTGTTTTGATTTCGTTGCCACCTAAAGGCCCGAAGATCACAGACACCCAGTAACACTTTTGGCCTTGTCCCCTTTGCACAGACATTTCTCTAAATTATCTGAATCTTTTGATGATATTATGTACTTTGGATGATAAGATATCCATAGTCTTTGTAATTTCAACTTGAGAAACATTCATCTGAAATCATTCCACAATTTGCAGACACAGATTGGTAAACCTCTACTTCTGAGAAAGTCTGCTGCTCTTTTTTACAAAATCGTGTTACTGACCTGTTGCCTAATTAGTTTGCAAACTGTTCCACCAGCTGTTTCATTTTAATACCACTTAATTTTCCAGCCTTTTGTTGACTCCATTCAGATTTTTCTTGCCATCAAATTCAAAATGAGCTAATATTTTTAAGGAAATAGGAAATGTTCAATTGTGAATAAAATACAGGCTCAGGAGATTTGCAAATCATTGAGTGCGTTTTTATTTAAATTTTACATGGTCCCCCTATGTTTTGGAACTGCTTTTGTATTTTTTCACAGTTTATTTTAAGCTGGTTGGTTCTCTCAAGTGATCAAATTATAATCATATCGTGTAGTCTGTAATTGCTTCCACATACATTGCAGACCATTTTTACTCAGGCCCTGACGTCTCTTTGTAGTTGTGCCCTGTATTTCTTTGTGAGGCAGAATACACACAGAGCAACACAGGAATGTCTCACAAAAGCAGGTCTTTTGCTCTTGGATAGGGTTTGGTATTCAGCTGGAACTAGGTCACAATGTTCACCCCAACAGTGGGATAAGTGGAGCAGGGGAGCAGCAGCACAGGCTCCTCCTTAGCCTGGCAGGAAGTGGCCCAGCAGAACACTGTGGGTAATGAGCCTGAAGCACTAACCTTCTCTCTCCTTGACTCCAAACCCACCTGGCTAACCACAACTCTGCAGTAAGCGATATGTGTGTTCTGCTCTGTAAAAATACTTTAGGTGTGCTTGATTTAGCATGAGTGAAAGGGGCTTGGCTGTAGGTACCATCAAGGACTATCAGTCTTATAATTTTTTTTGGGGGGGGGGAGAAATCATTAATGAGGCAAATTAAGCAGAACTTGTGTCTGAGACAAAGTAGATGCAAATTAAGAGAGCACACACTGTTTTTGCATGAACTGACCTTTAATTCCTCCTCCATGTCTGACACTCGTTTCTCAAGGGTTTGTTTTTCCTGTAAATAAAGAAAAAAAAACTAAAGTAAGTTCTACTGGAAAAGTGAAAGGCTATAAGACTATAATTTGAAGCCGTCAAGGAAAATGATTGGCAGAGACTGCAAAGATATGTAGTATTATCAAAGAGAGGGTTAGTTAGTTAGGGACACTTACCCTTTTTTCTGATTCAAGCACTGAAGATCTTTCAGATATCGTGTCGTGTCTCTAAAAGGGGGATAATATTATTGGGAGAAATTTATTAAAAGAAAAGGTTTAAATTTTAATCATGAGTTCACTGAAGGAAGAAAGGGGATGATGATGAGTTTTCTGTAGAATGGGTCAAAAGGTACCTGAGTGACTTTCTCCAGTTGGGAACGTATCTTGGCTAGTTCTTGTTTGCTCTCCTGCAACCTGGACTTGAGTTTTGCATTTTCATGCAAAGCTTCAGCATACATCTAAAATGTTAAGCAAAGTAAAATATAGGAATAGATTTGTTACAGAGATTCTTAGTATTTGGATTTTGATAACCAAAATATTAGTGAAGGCATAAAAGGAGTAACAACAGACAGTTTAAGTTGAACCAGAAAACTCAAACAATGTGAAAGATCATTGGTTGTATTTACATAATAAATACAGATATGTTTTCACAATGGCAAAAACCTTCTTCAGAAAAAAAATAGCATAAGACTACTTCTTTTGTTTCTGACTGTGACTCGACCAAGTTGAGTGTGCATTTTTTATTGCGGAGTGGAAGAGATAGTCTCTCACTCAGAGAACCAAGGTAACAATGTAACCGTACGTTCCTGTCTCTCCATGTTTCCTGGTTTATTTTGAAAGCTCTGGTGTTTCCATGTTCGGTGTGTTTACTTTTACTTTTCTCTTTGGCTTCATGATCGTTGTGTTTCCACTTTATCCTCCTGTGTATTTAAGTCCCCTGTCTCTGTCTGTTCTTTGTTGGGTCGTCTGTTTGTCTTGATGTCAGGTCATGTCATGTCACAGAGTTTTTGCTTCCCACTGTTCAGGTTCACGTTCATATTCGGTTTATTTCATAGTTATGTTGTCACATGTTCCTGTTGAGTTTCATGTTCTTGTCTCTTGTCATGGTTTTCACAGTTAGTTCTGCCCCAGTTTAGGTTTCAGTTTAGTTACGCCTCGTCTCGTTTTTCTGTTTTTTGTATCAGCTGCAATAAAGACTTGCTTTTTGTTTGGTCATCTGTTCATTTCTCCTGTGTCTGCTTTTGGGTCCACTCCACAAACACACCGGCGTGCCCCGCTATGACAACATGAAATCAACAGTATTACCACTCTTGTGTATAGTGGCATTGCAGGTTCATATTTCCATATACGGTTCGATACAATCTCAGTAAGACATACCTTCATTTCTGCAAATACTAAAATAGGGAATATTACAGTAGTACAGTACAATTACAGGTCAAAAGTTCCTTTCTGACACTCGTAATCCCCTGAAAGCCCAGCTTCATTACTAGGATATTACACTACAAAAATAGATACATTGTACATAAATTTAAAGGCAAATTGTATCCAGGACTGCAGCTTTGAATCAGTAACATTAGAATGTGCTTTTGAAACTGAGAAAAGAGTTACTACCTTCTTATAGTCTTTGGCAGTGGAGTCTTGTTCCTGTTTATTCAGTGCAGCCAGCCTTGCCTCTCTGCGCGTGTATGAGCTGGTGCGGCCCAGTGACTTGTCTGTAGCACTCTCTCCAATGGAATCAAATCTAGAGGCAACACAGCTCTTAGCCACTCTGCAAGGTAGCTTTATTTACAATGTTTTTCCCTTTAGCGGTTACAGATCTGTAATACAGAAGAGTGAAAAAAAGGCCAAATCTTACCTTGACACTCTCTCATGCTGAAAGACAAGGAATAAGCCATGTTAGTTTGACTAGCAGCATGGAAACATCACACTAAAAATATTCTGTCATGGTTAGATCAAGTCCTGTTCATTTGATATCACCAAACAAAGGCTTTGCTGAAAAATATTTTCCATTTGGAGACAGCAGAGAACGAAAACAAAACTTCCAGTTGAATTATCACAACATGTTCGGACGCCTTTAGTCCCAGATGGAAGAAGTGCATGTAGAAGTAGGATATAATTCACCCCAACACTGCTCTGACAAGGTTCACAGAGGTCAAACCTCCCCGGTGAGCGGTTAATCTTTTGAAATACTCTGCTGCTATGAGCATGCCTGCAGCACAAATATGACATAATGACATCAGAAGTCAAGTATTCCTTGCATGACAGGCTGCCATCTGACCTCAGACAACAGTCTGATATCAAACTGTCCTGGCAGGTCCCTGCTATGACTAGCCCAGTCTAAGTGGCTGCCAAGTTGCCTGTTGCAATCACATTCTGTGTTTGTTTCCACTTTGCCAACAGCCTGGGCACCGTGCGACAGGAGGAGTTGAGTATACATACTGTTCTTTGGCTGTATTTGGTTTCTGTTTTCAGAAATTACGTTACCTCAGAGACGTCCCTTTTAAGGGACCTATTTTTGTGGCTATTGACTGCCTTCCTGCATTACTTCATAGTCATGTGAAAAAGAACGTTTACATTATGGGACACTATGCAGTTTCATGGAAAAACTAGGTACACCTCATGATCTAGAAGCTTGTAGAATTACCTTTAGCAGCTGTAACTTGAACTAACTGTTTCCTCTATGACTTTATTAGTCTCTCACATTGTTGTGCAGAAGTTTTTGTCCAGTCTTCTTTACACCATTGCTTGAGATCATTGAAGCTGGTCGGTACCCTTTTATGCAAAACACTTTTAGGGTCCCATTGCGTTGCATCAATCAGGTTGAAGCCTGGATTGTGACTGTGCCATTGAAACACCTTGATTCTGTCATTCTGTTTCAGATTTAGTGTGTGTGGGATTGGCCTGTTGTATGACCCAGTTTAGGGCCAAGCTGCCTCCATCAGACTGAAAGCCTCACATTTGGATGCTACCATGTTCTTCTTTTTTGAAAGAAGAGGCTTTCTTCTAGAAACCCTTTAAAAAAAGCCATACTTCTTAAGTTGTTTTCAAATAGTCGATACCAACTATCATACTGACTGAGGCTTGCACCCTCCCTTAGTTATGCTGCAATAGACGTAGGCTGCCGGGGGATTCCCATGATGCATTGAGTTTTTCCTTTTCAGTTACCTTTCTCACTCACTGTGTTAATAAACCTCTCTGCATTGAATTGTACCTGTTACTAATCTCTGCCTCTCTTCCACAGCATGTCTTTATCCTGTTCTTTTCTTCTCTCACCCCAACCGGTCGCAGCAGATGGCTCCGCCCCTCCCTGAGCCTGGTTCTGCCGGAGGTTTCTTCCTGTTAAAAGGGAGTTTTTCCTTCCCATCGTCGCCAAAGTGCTTGCTCATAGGGGGTCATATGATTGTTGGGTTTTCTCGTTATGTACTATTTTACAATATAAAGCACCTTGAGGCGACTGTTGTTGTGATCTGGCGCTATATAGATAAAATTGAATTGAATTGAATTGAATTGAATTGAATTGAATTGAATTGAATTGAACTGAACTGAATTGGATCTGACCTGTCCAGCAATTTCACCAAATATTTAATCTCCATACTTAGTTTTTCAAATGACTGCAGAGAACCCTGAACCAAACTGAACTAAACAAAAACTTGCTGCCTTCAGCTGATAAACTTGGTTATGAGATGACGAGGAGAGATTTTTTTTCACTGTTGATACCGGACTGGAAACAACAAGTAATATAGTGAGAGTGGCTGCCGTGATGTGAGACCAGCTTGATCTGTGATCTCTGCGGCAGTCTCGTAAAACGTCCCTAAATTCATAGGTTTGGAGTCGATCTCCAGCCATGGAAAGAAATCTTCAAACACCTGTGTTTAGAAATGTTTGGCAATAAACATCAAGTGTGGTGGTCTGAGCTTTTTGAGACAAGAAGCAGATGCTAAAAGAATACGGTTTAGAAAAACAGTTTATGTCAAAAGCAATGGGTATTCCTGCATTCAGATTTGGTGAGTTAAGAGGATATTTTACTCAGCATCGTAGGAGCTATTCCTCAGCAAGTGTTTACATAACCGAGCCACTGCTGCCTGTCCTTATGTGGTCATGTGCTTCAGCTGAGCTATCCAGGAAAAAACCGACCTCCCTGACCTCAGATGAAAAAGGGCTAAGGATGGAGTGAAGAAGAGCTCTCACTCCGATCTCTTTGTGCAATACCAAGGAGATTCCTCAATCAGATTGTGTAATCATTCTAAAGCAGCAGGTTGTAAGAAGACATTTTCATGAAGCCTGCTTTTGGAGATATGAACCAAACTATACGCAAACCTATTTCACACTAAAGGCTTAGGAAATTGGTAAAATTAGGCTTTTTTAACTTGATATCAGTGAAACCTTGAGCGGGCCCTGTGGGGATTACACTGCCAGATTTTTGGAAGAAAAGAGCGAGTCCTTATACGACTAATAAACGCATAACATCCGCATTGAACCGAAGCCAGAAAGTGAGCCACACTTTGAATTCTACTCATGATGGCAGCTGCACCAATCTGATTGCCTTGTTAGGAAAAATTGAGGGAGGAAGAAGTGCCACATGTAACTTAGCAAGGCAGAGCAGAAGAAGGAGGAGATGAACAACAGTTTGTCAGGCTGGTGAAAACAGCCTCAGAAACGGTGTTGGCTTTACCATGGGCACCCAGTAAACAGAGCTTTTTCCAGTTTTATTAGCTTGCCTGGATCAACATCATCAGAGGTATACACGCACAAGCCACCTGCATGAGCTCACTGCTAGAGTGTGTAATGATAATGCTAACATCAGCCAAGAAAATCATAATTAGCAGACTCTTCACTCTCCTTCTCACTTCCTTCTCTTCCTTTCCACTTTCTGCCAGAGCATCCCTCCTTCAGATTAGGCTAGATGACTACAGTAGGAAAATCTGAGCTACACACACTCTCTTTTCACTCCCACCAGTGCAACAGACACTACACACACACATAAATTCACACACCTTTCCCCACTTCAGCCAGTTCTCCCTCTCTACAGTGTTAACTCTTTGCACAGCATCTCAGAGCTCCAGGCAACCAAGAGCATCCTCCTTGTTTTCAAAATGACCAAATCAAATGACTGACATCAAATAGAGTTGTTTTTCTCATATAACAGTATTTGCAAATATTACAACTGCCTATTAGGACATATTGTTACTATAGATGTATTACGATTATATTTAGGGAGTCTTACCCAAGTGGCCAATCCCTTCACATGATAGCATCACATGATGAAGCGAATGTGTGACATTATTAATGGGGGGACTAATTTGAGTCTCTGCTTTTCCCAGAACATCGGGTAATTTTTTAAAAAATCTTTCTGTGGACCTGCAGAGATTTTTAAAGGAAAATTATTGTGGATTTAGAACACTCACTTGTTTTCATATTTAAGCCGGTCACATGTTGAAAGATGTCATTTTTAAAATTTTAATTAAACCTAGTGGGCTATGATTTCTGAATGTGGGGGCATGGAAAGCAGATCTCCAGAAACATAATGAAGCAGAAGTAGCAGAAAGTGACTGATCTGACTATCTCAGCTATCCTAAAGTCTCCCTTTTGTACAGCACGTGGCTTAACGTGCTAACGTACATTTCACCACTGTGAACATCTGCCAAATGTTGAGTGTCTGCCAATAATGCAAATGTGTTCCTGTTTACTTTGACTTCCTGTTGCACACAGCTGTAACACATATTACATTGGTACAATTATTGCATCAACCTGACTCCACGGCTTTTTCTCTCCCAGGAACACACTGCCAACTCAGACTGGGCTAGCTTCATGGAAAATTAAAGCCAGAGTTTCCCCGGCAGAGAGAGAATGACACTTGTTGAAATGTGAGCAAAAGAATCCAAACATCCACCAGAGGCATTCGCTGCTGGCAACAGTGCAATCATAATGAGTGTGTCTGTAGTGTTGCATGACATTACTGTACGTGCCTCTAAATAGACAGGATCCCATTGTGTTTGGTTCTTTTTTCTTCTTCTCTTATTTCTTTCTTTCCCTTTAAATGTGCCTGTCACACAAAGTTCAGCTCAGTCTGATGCACTGACATAAACAGTCAAACTACGCCCGTGAGAATAAGCCACTTAGGCAGAAAAAAATAACAGGAAATTACAGAAGAAATGCTTCAATCCAAAAGTCTTTTCCAGAAAATGTGGTCGGACTCTCAGCACTTCAGAGCAAATACTTGCCTCGCTTTCACAAGCCAATAAATAAGCTGCAATAAGTGTCTGAAAAGTTAGGCAAATACACATAAGTAAGTTAACTATTAGCCTGTTGATTATATAATTATGTTTCTTGTTTAACTGTTAGTATCCCAACAGCAGATATCCAAACATATATACTGCTATAATATATACCGATTTATATCCATAGTTCAAAGTAAAAAACAAACAAACAAATCCATTACCTGATAAATTCTTCAGCTAACTGTCAACAACATCTACAGAAAATACAATTCTATTTTTGACTTTAAAGAGGGGTCATACTATACAGTCCCTTTACAGATAAATCAAAAGATAAAAAAATGAACTAAGAGTTGTGATATTAGAGTTGTTTAAAGCCACTGGAATTAATGACAAAAAATTGCTACAATATCACAAAAAAAGTATCACATTCAGTTTATCCTGCAAAGGTGCGCCGCTCTAGAAAAAAAGCTTACTCTGTAGTTTTTTTCAGTAGGGGACGGAGACGATGGTGGTGATTCTGTCAGTGACTTCCTGGTGCGAGTCAGGTCCTTGGTGCGTGGGTAGTAGGATGACATCTCCCTCCTCTACCCCGGACAGGCAGATCAGCTCCTACTGTAACATTCACCGAGGCCGCCACCAGATAACAGCTGCACACACACACTGATTCCCTCAAGCAACAGGGACACAGATGTCCATGACCGTGCTCCTGGGGAATCCTCAGCAATGACAGGTGTGTGTGTGTATGTATGTGTGTCTGTGTGTGTTTATATGTCTGTTTGGTGTTTCAGTGCAGCCACAAACGTCCCAGAAGTGTACACAGTTGCTGCCAAGTCTGGAAGGATTTCAAATGTGTGGTCACGCCTTCTTCAAATCTCAGGCAGCAACCAGATAAAAATGTTAAAAAGAACCACAAAACAATATAATCTCTGGAGATCTAAAGACAAAGAACAATTGAATGAAGAAAGCAAATGAATGAGTATCCCTTGTTCTGCTCTGTCAGCACCAAAGTCCGCTATGAAAGTCCAAAACAAGACAAGAGAGAAAAAGTTTGTTCCCTTTGCTGCCTCTTCCTGAGTTCCCCAAAGTTATACACTCTCTGCCATCTCCCTCCCTCTCCTGCTCTCTCTCTTCTGCTCCTTTCACTATTTGGTCACCCTCTCGGTCCCTCCGCTTCCCCAACCCCCAGCCCCCTGCTTCTCCCGGCTCTCTTCAGCTTTGGCAGCTTTCTGTGGCAGCCTGCCAGAGGCTCTGCTATGGACAGACTCGGCACTGAGGGCTAAAAATTGTCCACCGATGTGAACAGGGATAAGAGGAGGTGGAGCACAAAGCCAGAGTCAGGAGGGGGCCGTAGCAATTTGTGTCCTGTTAGGTCAACGCGCCGTATTACCTGAGGAGCCATCAACAACTGTGCCTCCTACAGTGTGATGGAGAGAGGACGTTGCCAGTATCAGTGCTGCACAGTGTTAACACAGAGCACTTTTGACACATCTCCTCTTCCTGAAACTGAAATCTTGTTTCATTTTGCCCACAGCCCTATCAATTTTATTTCTAGCTTTATAAACCTGTATGAAGGCCTATTGATGGACAGGTTTATTAAAAAAAAAGTCAACATTTT